>CATIWO010527571.1:0-11992 GCA_949673435.1 Macaranga tanarius | reverse complement strand
AAGCTTATTCTTTAATTATATAACTAAAAAAATATTTTTTATTTATAATTTTAATATTTATATATAATTTTTTCTAATTAATATATTTATTTAATATTTTTATAATAAATATTTATGTGAGTCGGTCGGTTCGGTTATTTTTAGTTTTTCAACTTGAAAACCGAAACCAAACCGAACCAGTCGGTTATATATTTTCAAAAATCGAAACCGAACCGAACCTATATATAACCAAACCGAACCAGTCGGTTTGGTTAGTCAGTTTTCGGTTTTTTTTGCTCTCCCCTAAACCCGCATGACCACACAGTACTTATTGAAACCTATGATTAAAATCGAGACAATTACTGACCTGCTTTATGTATATACTCTTCCCTGAATAATTAGGACCAGTGATGATATTGACCCTTCCTGAAGAACCACAACCTTAACAAGATAACTCATATGCTACAGATGGAACAAGGCATTGTTGACATGAGTGAAACTGAATTTAGCATTCTGTGACTGAGATCAATTACCATCATCAAGAATCTTTGTATCATTTGGAATAAATGTGTCTACAGTCATTTCCTGCAACACATGTCTGCACAATAATGCTGCTATTTTGTGATATACTCGTATCGCAAAGCCAACTCTTTTAAGGCATTATATCAACAAAAGATAGCATGTATTATCAGATAAATGGTCACCTTCCGTTCTGAATATCAAGCAATGGTTCTTCAGTCAAAATGGGCCTCACATAGTTGTTCTGACGAGCAACTAGGGCCAAAGACAAAACGCTAATAACAATATGCATGCATTATCAGTAAGATGCATAAGAATGCAAAGCGACATCACATAGCTGGTGGAGTGGGGTGAAAGAGAGAGAGGGAGAGTTTTGTTAAATGATTCTTACCAATCAAGTTCGGCAACAAAATTCACAGCTTTAAGAAGAAATTCTGAAAATAGAAGAATATGTGACACCAGGTCTCTAGTAATTGCTCTCTCCATATCTTCAACAACAGAAGTAAAGGAGTAAGAACTACGCTTAGCCTAAAAGAGTATGGTTTACTAAGTATCTCACTGCTGACGACTATCACAGTACGTGTACCACAGGCTCCAGTTCAACGGCTTCTTAGTTGGCCTATGGGACTGATGATATCTAAAATGTGGCTGTATGCTATGAATCACGCTATCAATATTCTCTATGAAAATTCATATAAATCGGAAGCAGTTAAACTTTTCACAAGAAAAAAGACAAAAAAAATTTGATCGAGTACCCAGAATCTTATGATAAATGTCACCAAGAAGGTCATCCAATTCTCGTGTCTTTGGGGTACGATAAAAGAATCTTTTAGTCTCTTCATCAGCATCAGAAAACTATAATACAATACATCTTTATTAGTTGATGCAAATGAATTTTTCTTACAAGAATTTTGTAATTTAACACAACGCAAATATCAACTTACCACAAATTCAAAATTTTGAAGCTTATCTAGAAAGGTTTCATCAAGTTTTTCTTCAAAAATACATAGCAAATATCCTACATATGATCAAGAAAAAAAAAAGGCATTAAAGATGACCAAAGGTTGATGCTAGTCTGTAAAAAAGAATTCTCCCTTTCTTTACGAGGAAAAAAAGACATGCTATGCCGGTATGTCATTATTCATGTAAATAGCATCCTAACAGGCGTGATGGAACTCATAACTCCTTTCAACTCACTATCACCATCATTCAACGAACGAGAAAAAAGTGAAATTAACAATCAGCAAAATATTAAAGTCACTTGTTATAGAACATATCAGAAAAGCAACATGCCTACTTGAAATATCATTCAAACCCCATTCTATTTGCAAGTTTTAGCTCCTAATGCCATATGGTGGCTTCATATAAAGGAAGGGCTATTATAGTGTTACAGTTGTGGAGTTTGAAAGGTAATGACTTTAAAATTGGTAAGATTTCAATATCTGATATATCTTCTTTTAAGAGTAAGAAAGTAAGAAAGAAATGTTCAACTAGTAAGAAAATCCAGATAAGATTCTTAATTACTATACTAAGTTTTTCAATGATGTTACAAGGTGGCAATACAGACCAACCTATTTGATGTATATACACAATACAAGGAGCAAGCTTCTGATTACTCAAATGGGGAAGTTGTGCAATCTCCAATGAAGAAACCTGCAGACAGAGTATTTTAAAGAATATTTGCAATTTTTAAATTGGTATATGAAACTGATGGATGTGTATGGCACCTCCTGCAGAAATTGTGGCAGTTCCTCGTAGACATGCCGCAATTCATCCAACTATAGTTAATAAGAAAATTTTGATTTGTCAGTGCTCCAAATTTTAAGTTGATAGCCAACAATAGTAAAAAATGAAAAGCTTATGGAATTAAGCATGAAGGTTTTATGAGGAAAAAACACACTATCATCTCAATCCTGAATTTAACAGTGAGGAAAGAGATTGTACTATTTTTTTATGAATGAAACCAAAAATGGGATCAGAGAAGAATATTGAATTTGCATCCATGTCTTGAAAATAAGTAACAAATACAGAAAAGGTCAGGAAAATCACAACTAATTTGCAACCTCATCACAGAAACCTTCTTTCACTATTGTTCCATAACCCTTCTCTTTACTTCTATTAATATCAATAACACCAATCACCTGCAAAATACAGCATCAAATGTAGGAAAATGATCTGTAGGATGAAGAGACAACAGCATTCAGAGGGCAGTAAAATCACTAAAGAAGAAGTTCAATAAAAGATAGAACTGAATGCTTCAATTAAAACATAATTCTTTTTAATGAAACATAACATAATGAGGCACGTAAATGAAAAGGTGTGATTACAATTTGACATAAAATGAGCACAAAGGAAAAGTATATTGGCACAGTAGCAGAGAAAGTTTTGTTGGATCATGCTTATAAACTTATTAAACCATAATCTAGTATTTCCCTTTTTCTAATTCCATTAACCACTCCATAAAGTTACATTATCATATTAAACACACAGCTCTTGTTTATTATTGTATATCCTACAAATAATGGAGCACTAAAATTTCCAGATTTTAGGCTATAGCTGTAGCTTTACCTATGAATAAATGAATCAGGACTGTTTGTCTTTAAATGTACACCTGAACGTGTACCAATGAAGCACCACAAAATTTTGAACCATATATATTCTCAGAGCATTCTAGAACATATGCTGTTCCAAAAATCAAGATGCTAGAACTTTCAAGTTCCAATGAAAATTAATATTCTTGTACTAATGTTCATCTCCATTGTATCTGCAGCAATGTGGGCATTATTATCCCAAGAAAACTATTGGGAAAGTAACACAAACTAACCAATTCATAGACATAGGCCAGCTCTGTTGAAATACAGGATGAAGCCTGAAAATAAACAAAAAAAAAAGTAAAAAATTTTGCATATCAGGAAACCACAGGAATGGATAATAATATATGCCTCAGAAAAACGTATCACTGAGAAAGATCTGGTACCTGCTCAACAATATTGACATTCAAGCATTTTGCCTGCTCTCGCAGACTCTCAGATATGCCTATTTCAAGTATCTTATCTACATGCAAAAGTGAACAAATACTCTACAAGAGAACAAGAACATTCGTACGCAATGGTTAGAGCACTTAATAATTTTCATATAGACTCTGAAAACTAAATTACTAATAGAAAAGCTACCAATTGACAAGATTAAGAAATCCATATAACCTAATAAAATCCTGCCAACAGAAGAAATTATGTATGATCTCATTTCAGGAATTACATGAAAATCCTATGATGTGCGAGCGTCTGTTATCATAAACTGTGTGTGAAGCCAGTGTGAATTTATCCCATTTTTCTTTGTTTTTGGTTTGGGTTTTGTGGGGGGTGATTAAAAAAAATGACTAAGCAAACTGATTAAACTAGGATATCTTCCTCCAACTTTTCTGAGATATGCAATGTATTTTCTGAAAGAACACATTATTGAAGGGTGAACATCTTGCCTTCTTTCCTCATTTTCAGGTTCAAAACAAGAACTTCTTAGTACGGCTTTCCAGTTTCTCATTTGCAGAAACATCTTCTACGTTAGCAGTGCCGGAACTAGGGGGGCAGGGGGGGCAGCAGTGGCCACTGCCCCCCCTAGCAAATCAAAACTTAATTTTTTGTATATCTCTCAAAATTTATATTATAGCCCCCCAAATTTTGATTGATTCGACCCCCAGTTCTCATAAAGTGAGCTTTCATCTATATATGTGTATAATTTTTTATTTAAGAAAAAAAATTTAAAACTTTGCCCCCCTAACTTAAAATCCTAGTTCCGCCACTGTAGGTTAGTTTCTTCATTATAATTAAGCCCCACTACAAGAATATCTTTCCTGATAACGAGAGAAAGCAGAGTTCTATCTTATCCTACTTGCTCAGGCTATGAAGCTTGAACCCAGAAACAATCAACGTGCAACCTTAAAAATCATCAAAATTTTATAACAAGAATAAATGGGAGCATTATGCAGTATGGAATTTTGACAATACCAATAATAAACCCAAAGAAATTTGAGGAAATAGGAAGAAACACTAAGATAAGAAACCAATATTTACTGTATCATGGGAAAACCAATGACCAAAGAATAGATAGTGTCTCAGAAATAATGAAACAACAATACTGTGACTATAAATCATTGTCACAGTCAGTTTGCCAATAGTGAAACTAAGATCATGGAGAATTAAAATTATCTTCTATCAAGTAGGATTACCTTCAAAAAGGCTGTCCAATCGCCAGTAGTAAACATCGAGCTCGGTGAGTTGAATTTCTTCAGAAAAAAGGAGGTATTACAAATTTCATATGATAAAATAATGCAAAACAGAAATTACCAACAGCAATAAGAGTACTTTTCAACCAACATTGCTAGTTTGGGCAAGTATATTTTTATCAGCTCATGAAATCTGGCTCTGAATACAACTTAATGGGCAAAGGAATACATGGGACTGAAACTAACATGAGCTCATAGAGTAGAAATATTGTAATGGTTATACACCACAAACAATATGCTAAAGCCTAAGTCATACATAGCATGGCAAAGAAAGTGTGATATGGTTTATAGACCAAACTAAGGTAAATAATTGTGACTCGGTGCAGATTTGTATGACTTGTTCTTTTTCCTTTACACGGTTGTTGCCAGCAACAATGTAGCATAAGAGCAATCTGGAATCTCCAATTTTAAAGGAAAAATCATGCCAAAGCCAGACAACAATAGAAGGATGAAATAGTATATATACATTTAGACTTAAGTACCTTGAGTAGACGGGGAATATCCTTGACAGACTTCAGTGTTTCACGGAGAGAAGCCATCAGCTCTTCAGAACACAAAAAGAATGATATCTTCATCTCATTAAGGAATGTGAACTTTTTCTGCCGTTAACAGCAAAATACAACAACTCTGGAATGCACGCTTGAATTTCTTGATGCCATTCAAATTCATTTAAAATATGCAAGTAGGTAAATATAATGTTATTTACTATTTGTTCAGGAAGATCAGACAACCAAATTCCATTTGATAGTGATATCAGTCTGTCTACTACTTTCTCAGTCTTCATTCACTTAATTAATTAAAGGATACCAAATTGAGACGGCCATTCAAACTTTCAAGGTCTAGTATAGGCCTAAGGAACCAATTTCTGAAGCAAGGAAAAACATTTGTGCAAGCTCCAAGGATAGAAGAAATAATATCAGAAATGCCCCTAGATTGATGTACCTCAAAAGACGTTGACCCACTGGTGTCACACACTGATTAAGGAAACTATGTCAGTCCAATATGCAAAGATTGTACAAAGTACAAGCAGAAAATTATATATCAACAAACCTTATTCATCATTCCAAATACTGAGAACCTGCATGTCAAGAAATCAATATACGTCTTTTCTGGGTAAGACTTAAGAGCATGGGCAGTTTAAGTCAGATTTACCCTTCTTTTGATCTGCCAATGCCCATATGGCTTGGATGTTTATCTATTTGAAAAATCTGCAATGCCTCATGAGCTGCTGCATCAAGTTTAAGAAATTTGTTTCTGTTTTTGAATGTAAGGATTACATTGCTTTCCACGTTTCTTTTCAAAAAAAACAAAACAAAATATGCCTCTTTGTGCACGTGTGTATATGTTGAAATTAGCTAGGAATTAAATTCCATAGATCAGAAGGTACAATGAAATTTCCATGACAGAATCAATCGTAATTGATGCACCCCCACATTCTTTTTGCTCAAGGGTATCTACAATCCTTTCATTCTCTAATATGGCAAGAAGGCCTCCATTTGCTCGAACTTGAATTTCACTTCCCACGTCCATCATAGAACTCAGCTGCCACAATGAAGAGAAAAGAAGATAGATAAAGAGTTATAAAGAGTTTTTGGATTTCTAGGGAAAAAGTATTACATAAAGATATGCACATAGTAAAAGAATTCATGCCGCTAAAACAAGTAACAGTCCAGCAGCTTTGGGGAAGTATTCAAATATGATATGCACATTTATAACAAACTGGAATACTACAAACTTCATTTTCAGAAAAGTAAATTTTTCTCAAGTATGCTCTAGGATATGCACAATAATAAAAAATATTAAAATGTATGTGACTATGAACTTACATAAGAAACCCTCTCTTTGATGTGCACAATAATTAAAAATATTAAAAATATTAAAACATATGTGACTATGAACTTACATAAGAAATCCTCTCTTTGATGTTTAGCCCATCATCCATTCCTGTTACTCGAAGATATATCAATCTACAAAACCCAAAAAAAGAAGAGTGTGAAGAACTGACAACTTGTAAGAGAGAGCGAAAGGGAGAATAAAACAGGAAATGCATCATATGAATGACACACTCACATAACACAGTTAAAAAAATTCAGACATGTAAAAGTTAACATTGTCAACCAACTTTGTTCAGCTCAGGTTGCACACATTTGAAATGAAAGAAAAAATATTGTGAAGGTCTGGTGAGAGTTTTGATTTATTATTCTGCCATGTAGATAAGGTTTAAAAGAACATAAGTCAATGCAGAGAGAAAATAAATTATTCAACTATAGGCTGAGATAAAACTGAATGGCATAAATAAAACAATATAAGCATCTTAGTTAATTCAAATATAAACCTCATAAATTTCTAATGCGATGAAGATGGAATATAAAAATTGTCTTATGACTTTACACACTAACTGGACAAGCCATTACCATGTTGAGAAGTTTGCTAGATCACCCAGGTCAGACACCCGTATATATATTAGCTATTACATTTACTATTATCAAGGATACTCAGATGCTTTAACTTAATTTTTTTCTTTCCCCAGCTTGGTGAATGTGAACAAGTTTCAGGATCCATTATGCAGATCTGTAATACCTGTGCCATGCTTGCTCATAGCTGAAAATTGAACTTTTTACCAGTTTCACTGTCGGGGCCTCAGTGGTGCCATCTGCATTGTTTTAAAAAATAAACATGGATCTCAAATATATAGACCCAATTCCAAAGAAACAGAGAACAGTATACCACTTCGTTGTAAAGCAGATATGAAGGATTCTTCACTTTTACTGCTCGTGTAAATGATCAGGGGCTTGGCTTGATACTTTACTGTACCAGCATTTCAGCCAACAAAGATGAAAAAGGTAAGGCAGAAAGAATATACAGCTGAATAAAGAACTGTTCATTTCAATCATCAAGAAACACCACTTCAAACCATTTGACACATAGAACACCCGGAAATGCACTCCATTTCAAACAAAGGGACAAGGAAAACCTACCTAGATCAATCAAGGGAAAGTCCAAGCTGCCATCTTCCCAAACTTCAAGCACATGAAGTTGGCGAATACTGGAATCATAATAAGAAATTCCAACACTGTAGTGGAGTTCAGCAAAGCCATCCATTTTAGATTTTCAGCACCATCCAATTTTATAAACGCAAAAACAAAATAAAAGCAACAGCGACTTTTGCTCTCTATTAAACATTTCCAAGAGGTTTTCTTACATTAAATTAATCATTTATTTACTTTCCTTTTTTGTAACTATTGAGACTTCCATTTCATGAGGACTACTAAACTCCTACTTGTAAAGCTTCATTTATGTTATGGTTCTTGTTCTTCTAATTTTGAAAAGATCAATCGCACATTAAAATAACTTACAACTTTATATTCATCAGAGAACACTTGGTGGCTGCATATGTCTATCATTGACAATTCGTTGAGAACAATTCTCCATCGAATAAAAGCATAACACAAATCCTATGTGGAAAAGACTTTTCAGTGGAGAACAGCTCACAATTTTATACAAGTTGAAACAACCCCTCACTACACCACGGCTTAAAAATTTCATATAACCTACGGGGAAAAAAAAATTGAGACACATGGAATACTTTCATAGAGAGTAACAAGCTTTATATCATAAATAACAGAAACAAACACACATATAACCTGCATAAATAAGATGCTTACCGTTGGCCATGTAGAATGCAGGCCATATAAACCTGCACTTCAGATTCAAATCAGTGATTACCTCTTGCAGATAGTAATATAACACAATTCGCAGTATACATTTATCAATCTTAAGATGCATAATGAGCAACAAAATCATTTCGGAAAGATTACAGCTGTAACTGACATCGCAGAACATCAAATGATATGAATTCCTCATTTCAATTTTACACGCATCAGTTCAATTAGAAAATTTCAATCGAAATAAATCACTTGCCATTTGAATTTTGTATATTATAGTGATTCCTTTTTTTATATATTTTTCAAATTTCCATCAAAACTCGAAAATATCTTCGATTATATATATATAAAAAAAAAAAAACAACGGTTTCAATTTTTTTTTTACTGTTTGATTTTCTAGGCAACCAAACGGAAATGTGAGATTAAACAGAAAGAAAGTGAATGATACGAATGGACCTGAGATTCGACCTCCGTTTCGTCCATTTCTTCCATGGTTCTTATTTTTGTTTTGAGCTCCAACTGCTTGTGTGTGCGTCTGTAGTTGAGAGCGTAATAGTGACGAGTTAACGAGTGAGCGCGCGGGAAAGAGAGGGCCTTTTATATAAGGTCGCGTTTGGAGAGAGAGAATTAGCTATTCGCTGCGAGCAAAAATGGCTTGGACAACTTTTACCTGGACACGTGGCGGCAATTTAGTCTTGCGCTTAACTAATTTTTTTTTTTTAATTTTAATAATCCAATTTATTATTAAAAAATAAAATTTTTAGTATCATCATTTTGAAATATTTCAATACTGCAAAATTCACATAAAAAATAACAAATTAAAATATTTTACTTAACTATTTTTCTATTTTATTTTTTTAGGAGTCGTTTGTTTGATAAAAAAAATAATGGTGCAAATTGGAATCGGAATGAAGAATTAGTTGACTAAAAATTATATTGAATTGGAAATGGATTTTTCATCGATGGGAATCACTAATTCCTCTTATTTGCATGAGAAATGAATTTCTATTTTCATGAAATCAAGTCAAAATCAATTATAAATTGATTTATTATTTTTTAAAAAAATTAATATAAAATTTATTTATTATTTTGATAAATATTTTTTTATTTTATTGTTATTTATTATTATAAATTGATAATTAATTTTTTAATAAATATTTTTTATTTTATTATTTTAAAAATATAGTTTATTTAATGAATTTTGATAATATATGAAAATATTTATGTCACGCCCTCACTACCATTAGTTTCATTAATTCATATAATTAAGAAATTAATGATAATGAAGGTGTTACTTCTACAATCAGAAAGAATCTCTTAACAACAAATTTTATTTCTATTTTTATTTTTAAACTTGATTCACATCGCTACTATGTTGCTAACCTTATAAGCACAAATCATAATACGATACCAATCATTCTATTAAAAATCCAAGTACATGTTGGTAGATAATTATACAATATTTTATTTTTGCATAAGCCAATACTCAATCACAATAGTACAATTACCTGTCATATTTTTCCATACATCAAATACTCCGAATATAAATAGATAGATGGCAAGGACATTTTTAATATCGTAACAACTTATAAATATAAGAATAATAACATCATTAATACGACATGACCATCATCAGTAGATGGGAATATATACATCATATGTACAAAGGTGAGAGTACCAAATGCTAATAAAAATATGATCTAATACAAAGGTATCTATGAATGTAGCATCTCTCTCTCTAGTAGTCGAGACTCTGGCTGACTAGATCAGCAAAAATATGATGATGGTGGTGGTAAACTGTAAGCTCTAGCCCTCGCCATACCCTCACAACCTCTTTAGCCCTATAGCTCAAAAGTATCATAATAACAAGCACAGAGGTGTCTATGGCCTATAGCAAAAAGCCCAAAAAAGACCAAAAATCTGTAGATGTCAAATCTATATCACACCCAGGAGAGGGTGACCACTATATCTGTGGAGGTGGCGTAAAGGACACGGAAAGTCGTATAGATGCCATCTAAATGCTCCTCATGGATAGCAAACAGACTAACCTCCGCCCCTATGGGCTGAACTATAATATAAAACACTAGCTCGGTGACGGTATCATGATGCACTATATATCGCACAAGGGTCTCCACCTCAGAAATCTCGTACACCATAGTGGCCCAATAAACTGCCATTTCTTCCTCCAGCGCTAACTACTACCCTAATCTGGGAAAATTATTTTAAAATAGTGGTGAGTAATTACACAAGAAATTACCCAGTGAGCAGCAAAAATATCTTTTATTATAAAATGATGCGGGTCAAATTAAATTACCCTAGTCTCTAAGACTAAGTATAGAGTAAGTAGGGTGTCGAACACTGGGAACATGTGAATTTTATATTAACCGAATAGATAATAAGATGGATAGGAAAAATAATAAAGATGGAAAATTGTTGGTTTATTCTAAGTATTCTAATTAATTACTAATTACATTAATTAATCTAATATTCAAAATATCAAGTTAAATAAAGTTTATTAGAACTACAAGTAGGACTTACCAAGAATTACAAAATAAACAAATAGTCACATAGAATGATTATGAACATGGTATAAGGCACAAATGCAACTCTCATTGTCATAAATACTTAAAGTCCTTTATTGACAAGCAACTCTCATTGTCAATAAAGGGTAATTCATTTAGAGTCTACAAGCATTCTCATGTCATTGTAAAGATAAACATAATTCATATTATTACCATGCAAGGCTTATAATTTTTATTAAGTAGAAATCCTTGTCTCCAAATGATTTCATTGCCCTTATAGAATCCAATTATATATCCAGTGATGAGTGTGAAAAACACATATTTTAAGCACTCTATTTTATTGTATCTTAGGCTTATTAGTTGCATTAGTTAGTTAGTTTTTAGTTAATTTAGTTAGTTTAGTTATTTTATCTTAATTAGGAGGATTTATTTGTTTTTAGATAATTTCTTTTGTGTTTTGTTTTGTAGGATGCATTTGGATGAAGATTAAATCAATCCTTGAAGTGTGGATAGGCTAAAGACTTAAGATAAGGAGTTATCTTCGTTGGGGATGAGCATGGCCGTGCTTAATTGTTGCATGGCCTTGCCTGAGAGTTGATTTTGGCCATGTTACAGGTGGCACGGCCATGCCAAAATCAAGCACGACCGTGCCACTCATAGAGCTCAACAAAAGTTTATTTCTTGCGCAGCCATACCATTTTCTTGTGCACCCATGCCTGACTTATGTGACAGCCCACAAAATGATAGTTTTAAGCTGAAGATTGGATAAATAGGGACTTATCTCTTATCTTTTGATTAGATAGAGTTTGAGAGGGGTTAGATTACCTTTCTCACTAGGTCTTTAGGTCTATAAATAGGACCATTTCATGTTCATTTAAGGGTTGTTCTTGTTTTTGGATTCTACTTTAGTTTATTCTAGTTTCTATTTTCAGAATACATTTTCATTTGTTTAGTTTATAGTAGAAGTGATACTTGGCTTGAAGTTAGAAGAGCAAGGCTTTTTTACATCATTGAAAAGGGGTTTT
>CATIWO010527355.1:0-56099 GCA_949673435.1 Macaranga tanarius | reverse complement strand
CTTTATTAAATAATCATCACCTAATATTATATTAATATATTACATATATATCTCTTAATTACTTATAACAATAATAATAATAATAATAACAATAACAACAATATAATAATATGTGGACATAATTAAATACATCCAAATATCATCACAAATATCCACTTTGGTCCTTAATAACTTACACTTCTTCCCAACTAGTCCCTCAACTTATAATTGCTACTATCAAGCCCTTAAGTCCCTTTCTACCATTCCAACACAATCTTAAACTTAATTAAACCCCACCATCTAGCATGCATAAAATATATTACATACTTCATACTTACGTATGTTTTAAGGCGGGTGTTACATCAGAGACCATAAAGGAGGGAGGAGAGGATCTGAATGGGGGGATCTTAGGGCTAAAAAAAAAAAAATCAGAAAGGGAAGAGAAAAAGAAAAGAAAAGCATAGAGCAACAAAAGAAGAAAACGAGAAAGAAAAAACTAGAAAGAGAGAACCAAAAAATGGGTCTGAATCCAAAACCGGAGGCAAGAAGAAGCAATCTGAAATCTGTCTGAGGGCCAAACAATTTCAAAAACAAGTTTCACAGTAACTTTCTTCTCTTTTTCTAAGTTTATTTTCTTCTTCTTTTGCTTGATTTTTTACTTTGATTATCTGACATTTTCTTTGTTATAGCGCATGATTTAATGTTAATATTATGATTTAATTTATTTATGAACGTTAGCTATTGATTCAAGTTGTTATTTACACTGTTTTAAGGACTTATTTATGTGAATTTTGTTTCTGTCTAAAACCAGAGAGCGTGCGTCTGTACGATGAGACGCACGCCCCAGCACGTAGAAGCGCACGCCTCTACCGCTATGTCTTTTTGAATTTATGACCGTTAGTGAAACATGCGCCTGTTTAGCAGAGGTGTGCGCCCCTTCTTGAAGAAACGCACGCCTATGTAACGCAGAGGCATGCGCCTCTGTGTTCCAGAACTTTGATTTATTTTTTTATTTATTTATCTGTTTTTCTTTTTGTTTAAATCGTATTTTCCGAATAATTTTAATCTCGTGTCATGTTATATTCTATGTCTTCAGCAATTCGTGTTTAATTTAGTTGTCTAATTACTTAATTGTTGCCCTTTGAAGTGTTTTGTTATTGTTTGATTTATCTGTATTTCTATTGTTATTTAATCATGCTGCAGTTTATTTTTCTTACTGTTAATTTCATTTATTTTATTTAATTAAAAGGTTGTAATCATTTCTCCTCCCTCCTTTTCTTTGTATGGTTTATTTTATATTGTTTATTTTTCTTTTATGGACGTTTTGAATGTTTGGGACTCAATTAAATTGCATAAAAATGGACTAATATTAAACTTGGACTAAATTGTAAAATTTAGAAATTATTCGGATTAAAACAGTCATTCGCATGTAATTAAGAAATAATTAAATAATTAAAAATAATAAAATATAAAACACAAACGGAGGCCGATCGCAAGGTCGGGTGGGCCGCTAAAAGCTCATACCCAATTTCCGGACCCAATCTCTGAGGACGGCTGCTGGACTTCCTCCGTGGAATCCAGTTGCTATAAAGTGTGTCCCGAGTTTTATCCGGGTGGCGACTCCATTCTCCAACCAAAACCCTTTAAAAAGGTCCAACGTTGTACTCCTAGTAGGCCCTGAGCCCGCACAGTATCGTGGTCGCCGAACACTTGGGCGCACACTGAACCCCGCCGCCTACACCACTATAGGAAGACGTATATTTCATTGCTCATTTCCACATCGAAGGAATTAATAAAAGAAAAAAAATCATTAAAACTCACCATTTTATAGGAGTTACACTTGTATGGAAACCAATTTATGCTTTTAGCTCAATTAGTGAACAGTTTTGATGACTTGAAATTGTGGAATCCCAAATTTCCTATATATACAACAAGCATATATAAATGTAAGCATAATTAGCAGTCATTGAAAAATACTATTTAATATACAAAATTATCTTCATATTCTATGCCTAATGAAATTAGATGTCGCCCTAGACTCTTAACTCGATCACCACCTCCTCTAGCTATGGAATTCTTGTTCATATTCTCACTTGTGTCAGTTTCTGAAGCAAAAAAGCTCAATGACCAAAAGGTATATACAATACCATAACAAACGAGAAGATTATTACAAAAAAAAAAATTAAGTTTTTCAAATTTTTTAGCAATTTTTAGTAGAATCAATGTGCATATATATATAAATTTTAGGAATGTGTCCCACAACATAAAAAGACAAAAAAGAAATGTCCTAAAGTTTTGTTTTTTTCGAGCATTGTATATCATTCCTCTATATATATATATATATATTTTTTTTTTTTTTTTTTGTTTTTTGTATTTTCATATGTTAATCACATGAATTTCAGTTGTTTTATAATTTGAGTTGAATAGGTATAAAAGGGCAAAGTTTTCTCGAAGTGTATTTTTTTTTAAGGGGAAAGTACATTTTTGTACCATGTGGTTTCAAGTTTTTACACAGCTAACCATGTGGTTTTTTTCGTGACATTTAAAGGCCTGTGGTTTAATTTTCTAACACTTTAATATTCTCTCAACTGATATTGTCATTATTTTATAATAAAATATTAATATAACACTATTTTTCACTAATAAAAATGTTTTACATATGATTTACCATCAATATTACTATTTAGATACTCTTAGAAATATCATAAATTTATTTTAAAAATTATTTATTTTTATTCCTAATAAAATAAAAAATACATCTTATTTTTATTTTTTGTAAATTTATTTTAGTTTGTTGAATGACATACTACTTAGTAAATAATTTAACTATTAAATATTCATATTATTTTATCATTACATGATATATTTTTAATAATATTACTAAGTATGGTACTAAAATGCAAGTAAAATCAAACCACATACCTTTAAATATCACGAAAAAAATCACAGGATTATATGTGTAAAACTTGAAACCGCGGGGTACAAAAATGTACTTTCCCTTTTTTCAATTACAAAACTAGAGTTCAACACAATTTTTTAAGAGAATTCAACCTTCCAACACACACGTTACGTTGGTTTCTTCTTTCTTTCCTCTCAATTTAACTGAGTATGGCTATATAGATTATAGGGCACAATTCTCACGTTATTCCTCTATTTATCTTTTTTCTCCGGTTCTTGCGAACACTTCTTTCACTCTATTGAAAGTCCAAGTATGATGAAATTCAGGTCAAGCGACTCGTATCTCACACGTACACCCTTCAACACACACACATGTATATATATACACACATATAGAAGCTCACCACCTTCATTATAGCAGAAGAAATCTTTACTCTCAAATTAGAATCTTCTTGCATTTGGTTGTTTGCGTATTTTTTGGTCTAATCACTTGCATACTTGTGCAATGACAAAGGGAGAAGAATTCAAATCAATTTTTTGCCATTTCGATAAAGATGGTGATGGGAAGATTTCCCCATCAGAACTAAGCGATCTCGCAAGTTCCATAGGAGGGAAGTTGGTCATGCAAGAGGCAGAAAGCGCAGTGCAACTGTTGGACTCTGATGGGGATGGGTTTTTGGGACTGGAGGATCTTGTTAGCCTGATGGAAGCCGGAGGAGAAGATGAGAAGTTGCAAGATTTAAAAGAAGCTTTCGCATTGTATGATGCAGATGATTGTGGGTTTATCACGCCAAAGAATTTGAGAAAGATGTTTAAAAGACTTGGCGACTCGAAGTCACTTGATGAATGTAAAGTGATGATAAGTCAGTTTGATCTTAATGGTGATGGTGTTCTTAGCTTTGAAGAATTTAGGATCATGATGCAGTAATCTTATAATTTTTCTCTGTTTTCTTTTGTACGCTGCTGTAATATGTAAAGTAATCAGTGCTTTTATGGAGTCCTTAGATTGCTTGCACACCATCTTAATTATGCTATTGCTCGTGTATGAAATATATGGGAAACAAACCTTTCCCATATATATATATATAAATTAACTTGGAACAGCCTCCTTTCTTAGAGAATTATATTTTTGGTTGTTACCATATGGGTATCAGGATTTAATATTCCATTTCCTCGAACAATTTTAAGGAGGCATCCCGACATCTGACAGGTGCATTCAAAAGGTTTTTTTTTGTAACATTTTTTGGGGTGGTGGTCCAAGGATCAACTCCATATAAAGTTCTCAGTGGTTTTGGTTGATTTATCAGGACAACATACTAGCAGACGTTCTAGCAACTGTCCTACGGCTAAACCGAGGCATTCTGCTCTCTGTTTCGTTGTGTTTGTTTTTTCAGGAATATTATTTTTATCCAGCTCAATCTACAATCCAAGGAAATTTTCTTGTTCCTCTTCACTCTGTCTTCGTCTTGGTCTCCTCTTCTTCCTTCTTGTTTCTATAAGATTTTGCATATGGCGCATTGATATATGAAAAGGAACATTCTGATACTCGAAGTTTGTGTTTCAGTCAACAAAATACTGGATTCAGCTATGAGTAATCATGAGGTGGACAAGGTTCTGATGCCATCTTCTTCACTCCATTTGGAAACTTCACATCATAATAATGATATCACTGTGGTAGATATGACAAATTCCCAGAACTTTGGTATGATTGGTTGCACCTCTTTTGCACCTTAATTTTCACCAATCATTCATTTACATACGTAGCAAATGAGACTTGTCTGCATACATAAATCTTGCTTTGCATTTTCTGTAGGTGCTGGCAAAGAAATGACCACTCAAGGATCTGACACTGAGGTTGAGGAGGATGATTTCTTTAGCGTCAAAGGAGGTGATACAACCTTACATTTTTGCTGCATATAATTAAGATTCTGAACACAACCTTTCACTGTAAAATTATTTCTACCCCTTCTTGCAGAATTCAGCCGATGTTGCAGCAATGCTTCAAGTTCACGAGAAAGCATCAGTGGGGTGGTGTTTTCATCATCAGAGAAGAAAGAAGGCGACTCCAAAGAGATGGAAACGTATCCATCAGAAGAGAAAAAGAACCTTTCTGGGATCTTTCAAGATTCCTTCAGTGACAGCAATCACACAAGCTTATTGGAGTTCCTTAAAGATGAGTGTTGGGATGAAGAAATCGCCAAAATTACTACTACCACCACCACCACCACTAATACTCCAAGCACAGCAGAACAAGAAAGATCGATGTCAGAGCAGCAAATTATCTATTCATCCCCCAAGGAAGTGTCTTCAACCTTGGTTGGAGATGATAAAATAGCTAGGGAGAAACATGATCGTAGCAGCATTAAACATGTAAATCCAGCCATGGTTATACGCTGCTGTTTTCCAAGTTTGAGTCCGAGACGTAGCTCCAAGAAAGAAAAAGGGATTAATTAAGATCCTATTTGTGTTTCTTGTCCATAAGACTAATAGTTTTCAACTACCAATATTGTCTTGTTAACATTTTTTTGATGAATGTTGAATCAAATTCTTATGTTACATGTTTTAAGAAATAAAAGAACAAATAAAAAATGCAGTTTTTAGTTAGTGTTGAAGCAAATAGAAAAGAAACATAGCAATAACATCATTTACAGCCTATAAAATATTTAGGCAAAGTTTGAAAAAGAAAATTAGTACATTGTGTGATATAGAGTATTAAGTTGGTAAGAACAATCCAGATGGAAGAGATAAAACAAGCTGTTTTTAGTATGGGGAGCTTAAAGAGCCCTGGCCCTGATGGTTTTCAAGGTACTTTCTATCATACTTATTGGGATGTGATTTCATTTTGTATCTGAATTTTGGGCTTCTGGTTACATTCCTGATAATGTGAATGATACGTACATAATTTTGATTTCAAAGATTAAAAATCCTGAGTCTGTTTCTCAATTTCGCCCCATTAACCTCTGTAATTTTCTTTATAAAATCATATCCATGGTGCTTGCTAATAGATTGAAGCCTTTTCTAGCTTCGGTGGTTCACCCATCTCGGGGTGCTTTTGTTCCTGGACGACATATTCAGGATAATGTGTTAGTGACTCATGAAATTTTACACTCCTTAAAATCTTCAAATGCTAAAATTAGAAATGGCATGGCTTTGAAAATTGATATGGAAAAAGCTTATGATAGAGTTAATTGGAAGTTGCTTAGAAATTTGATGTTTAAAATGGGGTTCCATAGCATATGGATAGCCAGGGTTATGAAATGTGTCACTTCTGTGAGATATGCAATCCTTATAAATGGAGCTAGAACAAGTTGGTTCTCTCTTCGAGAGGTATTAGACAAGGTGATCCTCTCACATTGTGTGATATAGAGTATTAAGTTGGTAAGAACAAAATGGTAAAAAAAAAGTTAGTAAGAACAAAGAATATTACAAAAGTAACACTTCAAATGTTCAATTATAAATACTATAAATACTAGAAATGTAACATATTTATATTATAATTGTAAAATATACAATTAAAATTAAAATATAATAATCATCCATCATTAAGAATGATTTAACAATTTAAATCAATTTACTAAATTAAAAGCACATTTATTTTTTTTAACTGGTTGAAGTGGTTTAATTTCCAACAAATGAGTGAACCAAATTTTAATTTTTACATTTGATGTCTATATCTTTTGCCACTTGAATTGTCGACTTGAACCCAATGCACGTGACAGGTTTTAGGAAATAGGAAAGTTATAAGCTTCGTGAGCTATTCATGGAGGACATAACACGTGTCACTTCAGTTGAATGACTAATAATTTATATATAGTTGATATCGGATAATTAATAAATATGAATAGTTTGGTAAATGAGAATTAATCTAAAAGTTTTAATTATAGAGTTATAATAAATTACAATTTAAAAAAATAATGAATCAAACATAAAATTATAAATAGATATATATAGATTAAAAAAGATGGATCCATAATCCATTTATCAAATTTCTATAAATAAAATAATAGTTAAAAAATTACTATAATTATGTTTAGAATTTTTTTTAATTAAATATGAATTAAAATTCCAACAGCAGCATTCAGATCTTCCTTCAAACATCTCAGCTTCACTGCAGAGACCAAAACAATCAAAAAATCCAAATGGTGGATTCAATATCATCTCCACCGCCAAGATCCGCCACGGATCTCTTCTCGGATCCACTAGATGCCCACCCGCTTTGGTTCAAACCAAACCTCTTTCTCTCTCCTACATTCGACTCCGAATCCTACATCTCGGAGCTCCGAACCTTCGTTCCTTTCGACACTCTCCGTTCGGAGCTCCACTCCCATCTCTCCTCCCTCAATCACGAACTAATCGACTTAATCAACCGCGATTATGCCGATTTCGTCAATCTCAGCACGAAGCTCGTCGACGTCGACGCCGCGGTTGTGCGAATGCGAGCCCCGCTGCTGGAGTTACGTGAAAAAATCGAGAGATTTAGAGGATGCGTGGAAAGCTCGCTTGTGGCTTTGAGGAATGGATTGCAACAGAGATCGGAGGCTGCTGCTGCCAGAGAGGTTTTGGAGCTGTTGCTTGATACGTTTCATGTTGTTTCTAAGGTAAAATTGAAATGATTTTGTAACAATTCTATTCAATTGAACTCAGTGCCTATGGTTTTTTCCTTAATAAGGCATAGTGTTAATTAAAATTGGAGTCTTTATTGATGCTTATGCTGTTATTATGCTTTTTAATTTTGTAATTGTGTGCTGTAATTAAGATATATGCTTTTGATGCGTCTGCAGGTTGAGAAACTTATAAAGGAGCTTCCAAGTGTGCCTGCAGACTGGTCAAATGGAGATGTGAGTTCCACTGTAAAGAATGCAATGAGTAATGTAACTTCGCTGCAATCCATTGAGAACGGAACAAATTTGAGAGAGACTCAAAGTATGCTTCTAGAGAGAATTGCCAGTGAGATGAATCGGCTAAAGTTTTATATTGCTCATACACAGGTCTCATTTTTTTTGCCTCTCACTTTTACTGCTTATGTTTAGGAACCACTTAGACTGTCTAATTGTAGAGAATGTGGAGAGCTGTTAAGTAAATTATTATATACAAGTGCTCATCTCTTTTCTCTGTTGTGCCAGTACAGAACCTTCCTTTCATTGATAACATGGAGAAGAGGATTCAAGGTGCAAGCCTTCTATTGGATGCAAGCTTGGGACATTGTTTTGTTGATGGGTTGGAGCACCGAGATGAAAATGCAATTTACAACTGTTTACGTGCATATGCTGCCATTGATAATACCAATAGTGCAGAAGAAATTTTCCGCACAACTATTGTAGCTCCGTTAATACAGAAAATTATTCCACATGGACCTTCAGGAATGGTTGTTGGGGCATCTGCGGATGTACTTGAAAATGATTATCACCAAATTAAGCAGTGCATTGAGAAAGATTGTAAATTCCTTTTGGAAATATCTTCTGCAGGTAATATCGTACATCTTTTTATTAAACAATAATTCGTCTTAATAATTCATGTTGCTAAAAGTTTTTTTCATGTGGCTTTGTTTTGAGGTTGGGTGCGGTGTTGGCATTATTTTCTCAAAATGCATTTCGTTTATAGCGCATTTGAATTCTGATCCAACCTTTATCAATTATTACTTTACTACTTTAATTATTGACCTAACTTTTACAGAAGACCCACCCACCTGACATTTTTTGTTACCTTGTTTTGATTGGTTTCTTTTAGACAATGATAATTATTATGCTGCTTGGATAGATAACTGTCTTTACATGAAGCGTGGATGACCCTGCTTATAGATTGACAAATTCATCTATTAGAAAGAGCTTGAGAATGAGTTTAACGTTGATTGTGCTGCTTCTATAGCATCTAGCATTCTTGGTGCTTTGTACCTTATAAAAAATAATCATGTGTTAGTAAATTGTCTTACGCTTGCCTGTCTTAGAAAGACTTATTTGTACAGTTCTTATCCTTGATCCTGCCATTTTCAAATGGTACCGAATTGCTCATGTACTTATTTTCATTTTATGTTTTTGTGGTTCAGAGAATTCAGGTCTTCATGCTTTTGACTTCCTAGCGAACTCGATCCTGAAAGAGGTTCTCTCAGCAATTCAAAAAGGAAAACCAGGTGCTTTTTCTCCTGGAAGACCAACTGAATTTTTGATGAATTACAAATCAAGCCTGGATTTCTTGGCTCATCTTGAAGGTACTCTAAGAACTATCCCTCCCCCTCAATATATATATATATATAATGTAATTCGTTATGTTGGTCATTATAGTTATAACATCCAATTGTCATGCAAGGCTACTGTCCATCCAGATCTGCTGTTGCTAAATTTCGAGCACAAGATGTTTATGTTGAGTTCATGAAACAGTGGAACACTGGGGTTTATTTCTCCTTAAGGTCTGCAGCCAAAGAATTAGATGTTTGCTTTTATTTATCTTCAAAGGGTTGCTCTTACATGTCCATTTGTTGCAGATTTCAGGAAATTGCCGGAGCTTTGGATTCTGCACTTGCAGCAACCAGTCTTGTCCCAGTTGAGAATTTACATTCTGGTCAAAGAAATTCGCAAGACCTTACATTAAAACAAAGTGCCACTCTTTTAGACAGCTTGAGATCTTGTTGGAGAGAAGATGTTCTCATCCTCTCCTGCTCGGACAAGTTTCTTCGCTTATCCTTACAGCTTCTTGCCAGGTAGTTTAATAGAAAATCGGTAATTTTTATTAGTCATTATAGTTTGTATGTCAATGATTGATTATTAATAAATTTCCAACAGATATTCAAATTGGTTATCATCTGGACTGGCTGCACGGAAGATGGGTAATTCAGGCTCCAGTTCTGGATATGAGTGGGCTATTTCAGCCTCACTTGATGATTTTGTTTATGTAGGTATCTTTTCATGATTTCACCATGCTCATGTTACTTATGCTGTAAGCTGGATCTTCTTAAAGGTTATAAGAGCACATTTTCATAGAGGATCTTCATCCTGCAGATTGTTCATGATGTAACCTGTCTGGGCATGGTGGTATGTGGAGACTACGTTGATCAAGTACTTCAGCATCTCTCTTTATGCTCTGCAAGCACTTGTGATCTAGTAAAACAAAGCATTTTACAAGGTGGAAAATCATTAAATGATTTAGCACCTCGCGCTATCGATGCAATCATTGAGACACTAGTCAATAGGGCTGTTGAGGTATGCTTCATGTTGGAAATGATTGAATCAGTGATGTATAGGATGAGATTGCTTGGTTATTACTTACCTGTGATGCTTTTTTCTTTTCTGGATGTGAATAATAGAGATAGCCTGTATTGATAGAGTAGTTATGTGTCGTGATGTAGTTCAATTATTTGTGGTTTCAATAAAAACTGACCTGTATAAGGCTTTGGCCTGAAAATGTTGTAGGACTTGAGACAGGTGAAGGGAATATCTGCAACTTACAGGATGACTAATAAGCCTCTTCCTCAGAGACATTCACCCTATGTCTCTGGGGTGTTGCATCTTTTGAAGGTACGTTTTCTCAGAGCTTGTAACTTAGCTCCCTGACATGGGTTAGTCCAGTTGTTAGTACTCTAGTCTAGGAAGTCCATATGTGTTTTAGGAGTGAGGTAAAAGGTTGGTTGGCTTGTACTAGTAGTATTATTGGAGAGGAAGTATGTAATATTTCAAGACTTGTTAACCAGTATGCTTTCACGCACCTTAACAATGATAGTCTTTTATGTAATACTAGTCTTGGTACTTGCTCATTGCTTTCAGGCTTTTATGGATGGGGAGCGAGCAATGACTTATTTAACTGAGGAAATGAGGAAGGAATTACTGATTGGTGCAGCAACAGAAATTACCAGTCGCTATTATGAATTAGCTGCTGAAACTGTCAACGTGGTTAGTGTCCAAGATTAAAATCTTTCAATTTGTCAGTACATTTTCACTCTGAAGTTCTTTGCTTTAAGTTTTTATTTTGTCATGCCCAGGCTAGGAAAACTGAAGTTTCGCTCCAGAGAATACGGCAGGGTGCCCAAAGATTAGTTGGAGCTAGCTCAGATGTCTCAGATCAAAGTGTTGCTAACTCGGACAAGATATGTATGCAATTGTTCCTTGATATCCAGGTAATCTTTGATTCTCTCTTGTGCTGTTACGCCTGCAGTATACAAGTTAGAATGAGCTAACCTTGGCTAACTGGATTAACGCGTATACAAACTTTTATCAGGAGTATGGGCGCAGCCTCTCAGCCCTTGGTGTTGAGGCAGCTAATATTCCAGCATATCGTTCCCTCTGGCAATGTGTTGCTCCTCCGGATAGACACAGTGTGATTAGTTTCTGAGCAAGCATTTTATACAGGCAGCTTGTAGATGTAATTTTTCTTTTCCTTTTTTTTTTTTTTTCCTGTGTCAACTAAAAACACTTGACTATAAGTTTGAGTCTGCTAATAGAATTATTTTTCTGCCTCATGCGTTGGCTTTGTTTTTAGAACACTCTTTGGTCAAGTTATAGGAGGAGAGACTACATTTTGTACTATAAAATTTTTGGGTCATTCTCATGCATAATAATTATCGTGAAACTTATTGGTCATTATTTGTAATTTTCTTTTCTGTTCCATAGCTCCACCGTTATCGTTCAACATTCAATGTAACTAGTGTTATTTTTCGTTAATTTGATATGTTTTTTTTCCATTAAATTGTTGCCTGCCAAAAATAAAGCATATTTGCGTAATCTTTATAAAATTACTTTTTTATAATTATAAGAGTTTTTTGTAAAGTGGTATTTAGAATCGGCGTTTTGGCCAAAAAAAAAAAAACTGCTTTAGCTAGAACAAAATAACCATACAAAGCACCATTCATTCCATGCAGCGATCTTACAATTGCAATTAAATCTTTGAATTGTTTCATAGTCAAGGGACTGTTTCCATGAATTCCTTAGCTAAAATTCCAAATCATAAATAAAGAGAATGAAAAAATAGCTAAATTTCTTTAAAAGCCATTGCCGGTCAATAAAAGGACGAGTCAAAATTATAAGATAAGTGCAATTTAAAAAAACTGAAAAAACACTAAGCAAAAATCCTATAATATAAATTTTATCCTTAGTTTGCTAAAAGAATTTCACCAAATGAACACCACAAGACAAATACATAAGCTTCAACCACATGAGAACATGAAGCATTAGTTAACAACCATTCTATTACATGTTCTGCTGTTTTCATTCCTTCCCTATTCAGCAGCTACATAAAACTACAGATCCATCACGCTCGAAAAAGAAAGGCCAAAGCCAAAAATGGAAAGAGAATTCTAAAAAATCCTGGCACTTAGCTTATTTTTTGATTATCACAACACCATAAAGAATAATAAACAATACAATATATTCACATCATCTCCAGTTTTTTCTCCTCCTCTCTTTTCTATTTCAGATGTTAATAACTTAGATTCAAAAGGAAATGCTCTTCATGACAACAGAATGGGACGGAGAACATAATGGGCTATTCGCCATTTATACCAACCATCCCCACAACTCAGGATAACAAAATATAATTTAGAAAACCTATACTTCATCTTACAATACAAAATGGCCCCCCAAACAAGCCCAAGGGTGAGAGCAGCAAATTACTTGGGGTAAGAGAATCAACAGAATATGAGAGAAGCTTTTGTACAAAGGAAATTTACATAAAATAGCTGAGCGCCTTCTTTCTTCTAGAACCACCTTCGCCATAGAGTTCATTCCATTGTAGCAACTCGGTCATGTTAACTGACTCGGATGAAACGCTTGCACATACCTATTTTAAGTACGAAAAATTCAAAAATGAATACAGCAATATATAGACAATGCAAAGCAGACATCATGAGCAAAGATCATTCATTTTTTACCCGTTCATGAGCATATTTAAAATCATCCATGTTAAGAGGCCGTATATCAGCACTGCCACTCAAAGCTGGAGCAGGTTTACCTTCTGCTACAGCTATAGCACGTTCCTGACATTAATTGAACATACTAGATTATGTTAAAAAGCTAGATCAAAAGTAATCCAAGCCTCCCATAAGAAACCTGAAACAAAAACCACTTGCAATTGAAAATAGGACTGAAACAAAGTATTTGCATGTGCCAGAAATGAACTTCAATAAGACAACATTTTAAATCTTACATTCCCGCATGACATCCACTCCTAGTATTATGCATCTACAGTGTATTCAACACAACTGGGACTTACTGACTATCAAATTATTGGCAGGCATTATCTTTTGTGTGTGGCATGTGTGGATTTGCAAATAGAAGGGTGCGCTGAAAGAATGAGACATGTAAGATGTCCTAAGTAATCTGTAGAGATTTCAAAAGCTAATACTGAGAACATATTTACAATCACCTCATTAATCAAAGTATTTGATGTATTTAAATAACTGTTTTTCAGAAGCGGGAAAACACACAGCAAAAGGTACCTTCTTTTCCTTTTCCAGTATCTCTTTAATTGGGCGGTGTGCAGCAGTTACACATAGATTCTGCAACACAACCACGTCAGAAATTACGAGGAAATTTTGATTTTGAAAATCGTCATATTGAAGAAGATATCAAAAGAAAGAAACAAGAAACCATTCCATTGAACATCAAACCACTGAAGTACAAGAATGAGAACAAATACCTTCAGATCACTTCCAGAATATCCATCTGTCAAACTTGCAACTGCATCAAAATCAACATCAGGGGACAAATCCTCCTTCGCCAAAATAACTTTCAGTATCTTTGCTCTATTTGGAGCATCAGGCAGATTCACCATCAATCTGTACAAAAACATTCATTGAAAAATTTAAAGAAATTAATAGTACGGGGGCACAAAATGACTTTCTCATACACCTTTGAACTATTAGCAGGGTTTTTCATAACAATTTTGTGAACTGTATCAATATTGGATTCAATGCAACGGTATCAGACTGAATCAGACTGTATTGAACTGAAATGACCTGCCGCTACCGTTAATTTCTGATAACAATTTCCCATTCAAATGGATAAATTTAGAACTTAGAAGTAGACTGGTTAATGGCTCTCTAATAAAGAGACTATCAATTTGGAAAGCTAAAAAGAAGGCATAGAGTGAGAAAAATAGGCAGAATTTGAAGAACAGAAGAAAAATGAGCTGTTCCCCAATCCCTTGTAACGTGTCGCTAAATAACATATTAGGAGGCTAAAATTCCACAGCGGCCGGTACACTACCAATATTTAAAAGCATGACCATCAGGGACACTTTTTTGACAAAGAAGAACAAGAAGAGCAATAAGAAGAAGAAGAAGAAACCTTCGTGGTAGCCTTCTAATAACAGCTTCATCAAGGTCAAAGGGCCTATTCGTTGCTGCAAGTACTAGAACCCTTTCTGTATCTTTGGTACGTAGGCCATCCCAGTTCACCATAAATTCATTCTTCATCTTCCGCATGGCTTCATGCTCCCCTGGATTTTCCCTCCTGCCCAACATGCTGTCGACCTATACAACACAGACAATGAAAAGGGGTGAAAGAATCAAGAGATGAGTCAGTATTTGCTAAGAATTCATAAGCAATAATAATATCCATTAAATAAAGCATTACAGGAAGCTTGCCTCATCAACAAAGACAACACTAGGAGCAATTTTGCTGGCCAGGGAAAAGACAGCTTTCACATACTTCTCGCCCTCACCAAACCACTGTTGCAAGTGAGGAAAACGAATTAGATATCAGGAAAGTAGCACTGTATATAAAAATTGTATCAGGCCTAAACCTATATTAACCTTAGAAGTGATGCTTGACATTGAAATATTGATGAAATTTGCACCAGCTTCTGTTGCCACAGCCTTTGCGAGCATAGTCTTTCCAGTTCCCGGTGGCCCAAATAGAAGTATGCCCTTGCAAGGCTGCTCAGAAGATTGAAAGTTAAAGTTACATTTGCCAATCAAACTTTTGAACCAAGTGAATCAACAGAAACAACTTTCAAATAAAATTATTTATTTTACTAATTAGAGGGAATAACAGAAACCTTGGTTAATTGCCCCTTGCAGAAAAGCTCAGGCCTCTGTAAAGGAAGCATCACTAACTCTTTTAAAGTATCCTTGACATTCTCTAGAGCTCCAATATCATCAAATGTAACTCCAATGTCACTAGGTGGAATAACATCAGCCAAAAGCCTTTTCTCAAATTCATTTTCTGTTACAACATCCTGATTGTGGCCAAAATAATTACTCAGAAGATTAGTTCACACTTCGGAAAAAAAATCATCACAAAACTTTGCTCCTAGAGCTGCCTTAGAGAACTCATACACATTAATAAAAAAATGAATAAAAAATAAGAGACATTTGGATGCAATAACATAGGATAATCACCTTGAGTGACTTCTTCAGACTTTTGGACTCATTCTGGATGGCCTGCAAGATTTCAATTCCATACTGGATGCTGCCAGAATCACACAATGAAAATACAACTGTGTCATCCCTCTGATAACTGATATTTCAGATGACAATCTAGAAACATTATAAGATGAGCTGTCAAGTACCTCTCACTAGACAAAACAAGTCTAGTATTAGCATCAACATCAGTTTCAGCTTCCGGATTCTGCATTAGATGATGGCTTAGAGCCCAACCAACAACCTTTTCAGCACCTGAAATGCACAACAAAACATGAGGTTTTTTGAGAGAGAGATTGAAAATGCATAACATTACAACTATTAAATAAAACATACTTTCGTTAGTGAGTGTCTGGTCCTTGATGCATAATGTCTCAAGTCCTTCACATTCCATCCCACTCCGATTCAAAACCTATCATGTTAAATAAAAAACTATGACAACGGCAAATTCCACACTTTCAATCGCACATCAAGCATATGATACACAGCTTGAAAATATTCAAAAGTGAGGATGATACTATCCAACCATTTTCCATATAGGAAAGGAGGGAAAAGAACCCAACCTATGTTTGAGTACCAGAGGCAAATAGACAAAAGATACAAACAGAAAAAACTTCCTAAACTAAGCATTAAACAGATATGGACACCCACTGTTACATCATATAGAACTACAGAACCGCTTAAGCCACAACAACCAGTGTAACGACAGAAAAAACAAAGCTGCTGCAAAATAAAAGTGCAGGATAGAATTCTCACAGAACGCAGAAAATTCAGATTTCCCTTCATTTTGAGGGTTTCAGCATCCCGATCCAATTGATGCTTCCAGGAAGCTAGAAGTGCCTCATCCTGCAAAAGAATTTAAAAAGCACCCTAATGTGCAGCTCGGCAACAATAAGAAAAAATATGTACGAATGATAGTAATGATAGTGATATGGCCTAAATCACAATTTACACAGACCTGTGGCATGTGAATAACAACTTTATTTGGAAAAAGTTTGGTCAGCACTTTTGTTGCTTTTGGCACTTCTTTCCCTCTGTCATGAAGTCTTCCAAAACTATCCTGAGAGAACCACCATATGCTAACGTGCATCAATCACAGGATAACTTCAAAAAAATTTCAATTAGCAGCCACTGCATCATTTGAACAGACTAAAAACATTGAAATGCCTAGGCCTTCCAAAGTCAATTAAAAGGTATCCATAAAAACTTTAAGGAGTCTCTGCAATTTAACCAAAAAACCTAAGCAGCAGAGATGCAAACAAAAAGCAGAAGAGACAGAGAGAATTGCTACCGGAAAAGCCAAGTCAAGAAGTGCTGTTTGATTGCTACCGAACTTTGTGAAAAGAAGACCTCCAGGATGTGACTGCGAGAGAAAACTACTATTAGGATAAATGAATCACAACTTTCAAAATGAGCCTGCAAATCTCAAAAATGAAGCTAGAAGCAAATTTTGGAAGTGTTAAAACACTTGGACTCAATAACAAGATAAGGACAAAGAACTCTATTTACTGTCTTTCTTTTTATATCAATTCAAAGTGATAGGTAAACTCATATTCGAGAAAAAAGCTCATGTACCTGTGTGAAACAAGGCTAAGTTGAGTCACATTCATGTAGCAATCAATTTATTTGCATCATCCAATAACATGTTGTGGCCCCGCACATACATATGCAATAAAGCAAGTGGAACTAGTCTAGAAAATGATAACAGATTACAGGAATGACATAGTTTTTGCTGTTATAAAGGACCCATATTTTAAATTGATGCACTTTTGCAAGTCAGTGCATGTACCACTTTCAAGATATAACCCATTTTTCCTTTATTTCATGCTCAAGCAATGTGCAAATAGATCAGAAGATAATTTGTATAATGATACATTGGTGCTGCAGAGTAATGGTGTTAGAACTCCTCAAAGTTTCCCCAGCAGAATCACCCATCAAAGCACCATATTCCCTTTCAAATACTCAGCAGAATTACCCACCAAAGCACCATATCCCATTTCAAATACTCAAAGGTAGTTAGATGGATAATAAACCATATTACGATTCTTTTAAATAACTCTTCTTCAAGATATTGTTGGTCATGTATAATGATGACAATTAAGAGAAGTCTTCTGTTGATTATCTGCACAATAAAATGAATATGCACACTCATAGATAATAAGTTTCCAATTTTAAGTTATCTGTTTCATTTTGTCCCACAAATGAACATTGAGAAGAAATAAGAACGAGCCGCCCTATTTTTTAAGTTGTCATACTCTATTAGACCGCCTCTTCAAGACAAAAACAAAACATTACCTTTTCCTTACGATTGTCGGTCTGCGTGTGTGAAGCAATTGCTACCACATTATCAGGAAGCTTATCAAGTCTGCTTCTAAATGTTGAACATGTATCTGGATTTCCTGCAATTGATTTCTCCGCATCTTTCATGAACAAAATAAAAGGAGAATTTCTGCTCTCATTCTCTACAGCCTGATATAGTGAGAGGTTTATAAGAACTGATGAAATGGATAGACAGAACCAAGAAATCAAAGTACTAAAACTAATGTATACTACCTCAAACAATGTGTTAACGAGTAGCTTGTCCAAATCTTCCACATTATCCAAACGAAGATCCGTAACTAGAGAAAGAGTTAGAGATAACTTTAGCAAAGCTGGAGAAATAAAAGTTTAGGGCAAAAAGAACAGGAATTATTTTTCAAATTTTTAGTCATGAAATGTTCATAGCTGTCAGCTGAGTGCTATTACCATTGCAGAAGTATCCATAGCCTCCCTCACAAAGACCTCCAAGGTCAACCCCATCAGTCACAGGCTTATCAAACCTTACCCCAACTTTTGACAAAGGATTGTCCTCAAAAACCAGTACAACCTTTCCACGAATTCCATTAGGTGGGCCCCTAGATACAAAATTAACAAAGCTTTAATGGAGAAAACATGACATTTAAAAGAACAAAGGCAAAAATGGACAATTTTCTGATCCAAATTATGAGGCAACAGCTCCGGAAATAAAGATAAGCTCTAAATCTGTCCAGAAATTGTTGTGTGTAATTTTCTATGTATTCACCATGTTTATCCAATTTAAAGTGAAAGTTTATGGTGTTTCTAATTAACATTGCCCTGAAGCCCTAACCTTAACCATTACAGCTTCTGGCTTTCGTATTTGTTATTTATCAGCCTGTTAATTATTTATAGAATAGCACTTTCAGCCAGCATAGTTTGGCAGATTTTAAATTTCAACTTTATACTTGATCACATGGACTTGGAACAAAGAATCACATAATTTCACCTTCTCAATTTTGACAATGGGCTATATTTGGCAACCATCAAATAATTGGATAAATGAATAACGCTTCACTAGTAAAAACCTGCTCAGTGCTTCTCAAACATGTCCAAAATATTTTTCAAATATATCTCCCAGTTACATCGGCCACTATTCTGAGCATTCACAGATAAATGCAACTCACTTTTATAAATCTATGATGAGGCAAATTCTCTCTTTTCCCCACCATTTTATATCATCCATGAAAATGTTAATTCTGCAACACCTGATTGATTGAGCATGACCTCCCAGTGGATTCTTACTTTCTATTTAATATTTAACAAAAAAGAAAAGAAAAAATCTCTCATTTGAGCATATCATAGTCAAAGATGAAAGTGGAATCATACAACTAACATATTTATGGCAAAATGCACCAAAATAATATCACAGAAACCCATCAATTAATGCTGCTTTTTGTTTGTAAGAAATACTGGTATCAGCATTCATTACTACAATCAAGTTAAACCACAGAAACAACCAAGAGACAATTGGAACCGAGGTGAATATCATACCTTGATGGTGATGCTGTTGGGTATAAGCTGCCAAAGATATATCTTACTCTATCACCTGGAAGAGCACATTTGGTGGTCACACTGCTAATTCAGAATCTAAGAAGAATGATTGGAAATACAACAAGAAATAAATTAGAAGATCAGACACAGAAGGCCAACCAAACCTATTTTAAACAAAAAATTCCTAGATGTCCCTGACGAAGAGGGTACAGCATCAGCATCCACTTTTAGTTGAGATTCCTGTCCAGAGGAAGAAGGCGCATTCGAAGAGCTAGGTGTATCTGCTTCAACACCTGATGATAGATTCACATTCTTTGGTAAGTCCATAGTTACAGGACTCTGTTTAGGACAGGTGCAGGATTTTTCAGCATTAAATCCATCCTTCAAAAGCTCAACTTCCTTTGAAGGCAAACCCTACATGACATAATTAATGATTCAACCACTGATTTGACTTTACACCAAATAGATGATGAAGTCAGAAGTGCTATCAAGCAGAGTAATTATAGCTTACACCCAGAAAAGAATGGCTATCAAATATGAGTAATTTAGCGCCAAAATAGTTAGCAAGAGCCTTTGCTAACATCTCCTGATATATCTCAGAACCTGAAAACAAAATTTATGAAGAAAATTTTCAAGTTCACATTTTCAGAGCATACAGAGAGTTAATCCATAAACATTACAAGTATATATCATGGATCAAGCAATCACCAACAAACCTGCAGGACCAGAAAGCAAGATCCGTGGATTAACAGTAGTCAGGTCTGCGGTATACTTCACATGTTCTTTGCACCTCAAGTGTACAAATGAAGCTGCAATCAGCACATTCTTTGTATTCTCACTGCAAGACATGTATATATAATTCCATAAGTTACGTACATGCCATGCATAAATTATTACACCATAAGAAAGGCCCATATAAACACATTAATGACAGTTTATACGGAAAAAAAAAAAAGTAAATAATATTTCCAAAAATTAAAAGTTTGTTCATTTTAGTTGTAAAGATAAAATTTTCCTCACTTGCTTATTATATCTTCATACTTATATAAATAAACTGAAGTTATATTTTGGCACCAAACTTAAATAATTCATCTTCATCCTATCCAAATATTGCAAGAACACTATTACCAAATACCCAAGAAGCACTCGTAACTAAAATAAAAATATTACCAAGTGATCAATAGAACATTAATACAATATATATTCTAAATAATCATTTATATATTTTAAGAAATATAAAGAAGTATTAACAATATCTTCATATTACAAGTATTTGGAAAAATTGATGAAGAGAATGTAAAGTTGGATTACTACTAGTCAGTAACATAGGCTGCAATTATTTTTTTCTTTTTTTTTTGAAATGTATGATGTAAACTTGATTCAGTATTTTTTTTTTTTTTTGCTTAAATATTTTTTAGAAAGTGCAAATTTTAGGGACATTGTAAATTGTTTATATCCATTTGGAAGCAATGCTTATGAATGAAGTAAAGTTTGGATTTTGGAGTGTGTTCTGCAATGTTAGTGATATCTATGTGGCAACCATGGAGGTACCAGACGTAAAATAGAAATGCTTATTGATACTGCCAACTATAGATATTCACCAAAACCGTGGTAAATAATCCTTAAGTCAAAATTATATTCACCCATGTTAATGAACCAGCACATTAAGAAAAAAATTACAACCGCGAGCATTCAGATTTCAGCTGCAGAACAATCTGGTGCACACAACAGGTTATACATGGGACACAAAATAACTTCTCATCAAGACATCAAGAGGTCTATGGCCCACTAGCATATCAATGATTGCATAAGTCACCACATGAAATGCCACACGCTTATACTAAATCCTGATGTTTCAAATGTCTAATTACTAGATTATACCCCTCATGTTTGCATCTGGGAGATTATTCTTTGTTATAAGAGTCCAAATGTCTAAATTCTAAATTCAAAGCTTTAAGAATAGGGATACATGGATCAGATACAAGTCAATGCTCTTTCTCTTCCTTTAATAGCAAAAAGTAATGCATTTGTTTGTAGTAGTTCCACTATATCAATATCTAAAGTGAAAATATTGACAACCACTAAGACAGAAACAGCAAGCAAGAAATTAAATGAGCCTTACTCATTCCCATTCATCCCTTTCACCTTGTGGGTTCATATTAATAACCCATTTAGACTCTATGACCACAAAGGGGAGAGAAAAAGGGAAACTTTCAAACATCAGCCTGTGCAGTTCTTGCAACAATGAAATCACATGCATTAAGACTCTAGACTCTCTCCCCCCACCCTCCCTCTTAACCGTACATGTTCTGCTTGTTCCCCTTTCCCTGAAGCTCTCACTCCATCAACCACCTGCATAACCATCAGTTTCCTCCCTATATATCTCTTAAGTCATACAAAACCAAATTACATAAAGTTGCACCTTTTCTGTCTACAAAAAAAAACTGTTGATCCTACAATGTAATTTTCTCCAATAGTTAGAAGAAAACTTTTGTAGGTTAATTCTTTGCCATAAAAAGTTCAACTGCCTGAGATATAGCAACAATGAGAATCCAGCAATACATCATATATAGCCTTCACCAGAAAATCTAGCAAATAAAATAATCAGGTAAATTCTCATCTGGAACACTCCTCAATGCTAGGGAAAATAAAAATTAAACATCTTCAGACCAAAATCATACCTTAAATAGTATGGGAAATTGTCAAATGAAACTTCTATGTTTTTGCCGTCCAGAATTCCAGCACGAATATCTTCTTTGAATACTGCACAACGCAATGACATACCCGAGGTTGACGCCAGCTGTGAATCCCTTAGCCACTCGTTCCTTTCTTCCAGTACCTGTTTAAAGATACTTTTGCTCAATTTTTGTTTACAACTAGATGATTGAGCTAACATCCCGAACAAAGGCCTTATCAAATCATTCACCCCAGAGAGTTTTACTATGCCTGCCTCTATGCCAGAGTCCTGGTTGCAATCATCAGGAAGGTTCTTGCCGACTGCTCCAGTATCTGCAGCTTTATCGCTACCTATATTTGGAGTTGAATTGATCTCCAAGCCATCGAGCTCAACTTCTGTGCCATCATGGACAACAGAATGTGCAGGTACCTCAGCTCCTTGGTGAATTTTACTGGTGTTCTGACCTGGAGATTTATAACGTGATGATATATCTTGCCTCAGGTTTGAAAGTGATGCCAAAATTGATGCCCCAGCAACAGCTGAAGCATCTCCCGACCTCCTTTCAAGGTGCAAGAGTTTTCCCACACTACTCTGAACCTCCGCACCCTTAACTGCAACCTCAGTCATCAGTTGCTGAAAAATCTTATTTGACAATGATTAAGGAAAAAGAAAGTGACAAATACTGGCCCTCATGGGCAACTGCAAGTGCAAAAGATTGAAAACGTTGAAGACCATAATGGCAATTCAAGAATCCAAAAACAAGGTAAAACAGATGATCAAACTATCCTCCAGCTATAAGAAAGGATACATAGGCATTGTTCCCTGTCGAACCAAAAGTGACCTCATCTCCAGAATGAAGATCACGAACAGTATTCTTCTTGATTACTTCCCCGTTTACTTGCACTGATCCCTTGCTTCCGGTACTTTCTAGTACAGCTACAGCACCTCCCTCGCGCTGATCATGTCCACAAACAGTGAGTACTCAAACTGCATGTACATATTAAGGAGTTCACCTCCAGAAGAACTAATAAAAATAAAACAACTGCACCCAAAGCACGTTTGAGAGGAGAGAGAGTTCTTATGACTCCTAACTAAATAAACCTTAATACCTGCAATAAATGCAATTTAAACATTTATTTCTTATCCTTATCCTCCTCAAAAACATGATCACGAGAGCTGAAGCTTTAATACCTGTACATGTTTAATCTTGCACAGAAATGCACTGACACTAGGATCCTTCAATGGGAAATTACATTGTCTGCTTGAACCAATTGTGAAGCTCGACGGGCAAATAACTACATTTTGGTTCTGTACATCAACGATGAAGAAATATGGAAAAAGTTAAAAAGAAATGACTGTGATGAAACAATAAAAATAAATAAATAAATAAATAAAATTCTCTTTCTTGAGACATAGAGAGAAACAAACAAACAAACACACACACACACTCACTCACCCCAGCTGAATAGTTCAATTTAACAATCAAAGTAATCTAATAACTAACTACTGATAAGTAAGTAAGTAAATACCTGTGCAGACTGTGAAAGAAGCTTACACCAAGGCACTGATGTTTCGAAAGGTATACTTTGCTTATGATACCAAGGTGTAAATGAACTCCTTGGTTTATCCAGTACAATCGGCGTAGCACCTTCAAATGATGACACATCCATAAAAAATTTGTAAAATTAAATAAGCTGTGGATTTAATAACAATGATAATAATAATAATTCAAAAATAAAATATACTGTTGAAGACCTTTAGGAAAAAAAAAATTAACTACCTTCAGCGATCGGTGTGACAACAGCAACAGCTGGAGCAGCCTCACCTTTACCTGAACTCACAGCCTCTCCACCACCGTTTACAGCAATCGGAGCATCACTAGCTCCACATTCAGCGGGATCCGACACCACAGGTGGACACAATTCCTTTGAATTCTCCGCCGCCGGCATAGATTTCTCCGCAGTTCCACCATTCTCGCCCTTCAATTTCAACAAATCACAAAAAAATTACATAAAAAAATCAAAAAATTAAACATTTAAAAACTACTCTACTAAAAAAAAATCATTTCCTCTTTTGCTCTTGCTTTTTACACCTTCTGACGCTTCGGCGACGGAGGCTTGTCCTCCGACGAGGAAGATCTCTTGATGTTATTGTTTGCAGAGAGAGATCCACTTCTTCTCGTTGAAACCATGACTCTGGTTTCCTTTTTTTTTTTTTTTCCTCTATCTGTCTCTTGTGTTCCTCTCTAATTCTTCAATATTTTTCAGCTAATAGACACATATATATATATATATATATATATATATATTTTGGATTTATTTTTCTTAATATTTATAATTTACTACACTATTTTTTTTTTTTTTTTTTTTTGTGAAATGGTGTGGTTGGTGCATGAATATTCGATGCCTCTCCTGGTGTGGCTTATATGAGTTAAAACGGCGGCGTAAAATAGCAACTTTGTCTTATGGTTGGCAGTGCAATTTAGCTCAGTTGCTTGGTTCTTTCCAAGATGCGCCGCGGGTGGAGTGGTGGGTAGAAATTTTATCCTTTTGGCTATGGAAGATGATGAATAATTTAAAATTTTTATTATTTTGATTATTAGCATGATTCAAAATAAAAAATGAAACATAATAAAATATAATCACTATTATTTTAGTATATTAATTATCAATAAAATAAAAATAAATTAAAATATACGTATAAAGTATTTATTCAATTATGACATTACACGCCATGGTAATTTATATATGTGTAATTAATCGTTAAATTAAGATAAATAAAAAATTCAAAATATATAAATAAATTAAGCAACTTGTGTACCCTTCTTGTGGTATATCTAAATTTTTTTCATTATTTCGACACTCAAAGCACTATTAAATTTTGAAATGATGCGAGTATGAAGAAAAACATGCTAAACATCTAAAATTTCATATGATACCAAATTTATATTAAGCTTTTTTGTATATAAAAAAGAGGTTAATTATGTCGTTTTTTTGCATGGAATGTAACTAACTCTAGCTTATAGTTAAAAGTCTTTAAAAAGGTTAGTCGTCACTAAGTGCACGTGTGACGTGGATTGTTAATGATCAGCTCGTGTTAAACCGGGCGGAGACTACCAGCCTCATACTTCCTGACCGCGAAGGAAGCTCAGTAGCTTACCATATCATCAGGTGTGCAAGCAGATCAATTTAGTGGGCGCTGACTGCTTGAGAGCTTTAACTGAGAGCTTCTTTTGTTGTGTTGTTTTTGGTAAGTGCTGTATTGACCATCTGATTATAATCATGCGGCGAAATATAAAAAAATATATATATAATAATAAATAATCTGTTCCTTTTCAAAATAAATAAATAAATAAATAAATAATGCAGGAGTATAACCCACATGTATATGTTCCACGTATCATCATCATTCTGTGCAGCGGCGTAGATGAATAACTTTATGGTTTCATTTTTTTTTTTTTATATAAAATGGTTTTATAGGAGAAAACTATTGTCATAAGATTTACTTTTTTTTTTAACATCTAATTAGAGTGGTTAATTCTCAACATCATAAAGAGAAAATCAAGAGAATGCGAGGTTTGATCATTTATCTTCACAATTGGATATTCACACCTTTTACTAATACTTATACCTATTTTCATATTCAGCTTATACTTAACTAGTATGAGTAACTATAGTTAGTTTTGTAACATGTAGTCAAAGTTGTATGGTTGGAATTGTACCGCTATCATTATACTGCTAAGATAAAGAATAAAGGCTCCCTATATATATACTTGTTTTACTAAGTAATGAAAGTGGTGAGATATTATTTTCCTAAAATTACCTTTTATGTTATGGTATCAGAGCATTTTGTCTCCGTCTCATCAAAATTTTTCTGCACTTTCTTTCTTACCAAACAGGTTTTACCCATTTCGAAAACTTAATTTTTTTCTAGTTTTGATCATATCAATCGATTTTTCTTTGAATCTTTAGCACAATAATCAAGTTCATTTTCTCATTTCCTTAATATTTCTTGAGAAATTTGTCATTTTTCAACCTGAAAAATGTCAATACCTAATGGAGTTATTGCACCGAATCCTTAAAGACAAGATGATAATCCTTCTAGTCCCTACTTTTTTCATGCCAAAGAAAATTCATCCTTGGTACTGGTTTCTCCAATTTTATATGGATCAAACTATCATTCATGGGCTAGAGCAATGAAAATGGCTTTGCTATCCAAAAACAAACTAAAATTTGTGGATGGCTCTATAGAAGTTCCTTTAAAGAATAATCCATTTGTAGAATGCTTGAGAGAGATGCAATATTATGGTGTTATCATGGATCTATCATGTTGTTTCTCCTTCAATTCATTAGAGTATTATGTGGCTTAATAACGCTGTTAATATGTGGAGCGATCTCAATGCTATATTTTCTCAAGGTGATGCATATCATATTTTTGATTTACAATAAGAGATTTATTCTTTTCATCAAAATTCTCTACCAGTCACTTATTACTTTACTCATTTAAAGGTTATATGGGATGAATTGGTTAACCTTAGAATTATACCTTTATATACCTGTAATCCTCGATGTCGGTGTAATACACTTAAGACTGTAAGAGCTTATCAATAAGGGGATTATGTGATTAGGTTCTTAAAGGGACTCAATGATAACTTTGAAACTATTAGATCATATATCATAACAATGGAACCCTTACCTGGAATTAACAAAGTCTTCTTTTTGGCCATTCAACATGAGAGACAACTAGGACCTAAAATTTCTAAAACTATATAGCCTAGTGTATTTTATAATAAGATGGGTATTGTTAATGTTAATTCTATTCATCAAGGTAGCAAGCATTCACTTGCTATGAGAAAACTTTTAGTAATGGAAATTTTAATGGGCAGAGAAAATTTACTATTAGAAGTACTTCCACTAGGTCAAAATGTACGTTTTGTGGTAAATCTGGTTACACCATTGATAAATGTTACAAGAAGCATGGTTATCCTCCAGGTTTTAAGTCTAAGTACAAAGGGAATGACTTATATGTAAATCAAGTTGATAGTGGTTTTGGTGATCAGGTACTTCAAGAAGAAATTGATCATAATATTGCCCATACATACATATATCCTATATCTTATAATGCTGCCATCAAAAAACCACCCACTCAAGTCCCAATGTATTTTTCTACGCAATTCACTTTGGATTAGTATGATATGCTAATTAAACTGCTACAACAATCCAATATTAGATAAAATGGTGTTCAAAGCAATGCTTCTCAAATAAACATTGTCTCAGCTCATTTTGACCCTTCACAAATTGAACCAGATACGCATATTATTTCTTTTTTGCATACCATAAAACCACAAAATCATATATGGATTATTGACAGTGTATCAACTGATCATATTGTTTGTTCTCTTGATTATTTTTCATCATATGAATCTATTTATAATGCATATATACATTTAGCAAATGGTCTTAAAACACTAGTTACATATATAGGCACAGTTAAATTGTCTCTTTTTCTTATATTGACTCAAGTTTTGTTGGTTCCTTTTTTTTTATTTTAATATCATTTTAACCAGCCAAATTACTTTTTCTCCTTAATATTGCATTCTTTTTCACAATAATCTTTGTTTAATCTAGGATCTCCAGTTATTGAAGATGATTGGATTAGCTAGAAAAATTAATGGTCTATACCATTTGGATCACTATGCTTCTGCTTCATCACAATTCCCCACTTTCAAGCCTTCTGCTTCATCACATTCCCTCACTTTCAAGCCTTCTATTAATATTGTTCATTCCTCTGATATTTGGCACTCTAGATTTGGCCATCTTTCGAACTCTATATTAAAATTGTTACAATATATAGATTCTAATATTGTACCTTATACTTTTACTAATTGTGATGTTTGTGCTTATACAAAATAATGAAAACTTCCATTTGCTGTCAGTAATTCAAGTGTTAATAAAATCTTTGATTTAGTTCACATGGATACTTGGGGTCCTTCTCGTGTCGTTTCTCAATATGGCCATAAATATTTTTTATCCATTGTTAATGATAAGAGTATATATACCTAGATATTTCTCATGAAATCTAAGGCTGAAACTCGATATTTGATTCAAAATTTTGTCACTTTTGTTCATACTCAATTTGATGCCAAAATTAAATGTATTATAACATATAATATATCATAATTCAATATGCCTTTTTTTTATCAGTCCAAAGGCATTATTCATAAAACTACTTAGATCTATACACCACAATAAAATAGTTTGGTTGAACAAAAAAATCAATACAGTATGAATGTCGTCGAGCTCTTAAATTTCAATCTTCCTTTCCTTTATATTTCTAGTCTAATTGTGTTTATCATGATGTATACTTGATAAATAGAACTCCATCACCCCATATTAATAACGTCACTCCTTTTTCTATTATATGAAATAAAAATTCAAATTTTTCTAATCTTAAAGTGTTTGGTTGTCTTACATATGCATCAACTATTGCAGAAACAATAACTAAGTTTGATTCTCGAGCATCTAAGTGTGTTTTTATAAGATTTCCTCCTAATACTAAAGGATACAAATTATACAATTTACACACCAAACATGTTTTTATTTCTCGAAATGTGATTTTTCATGAAAATGTTTTTCCCTATCAGCATTTTGTTACTTATAATGATAGTGTGCTTCCTGTTAGTACTCTTAAATGTGATTCTGCATATTTTTTTTATTTACCTTCTCAAAACCCTTATGAATCTCTTTATATTCCTTGCTTATTATTTATCATCAGACCCAAAGTAATACATGAATCTCTTTCAAAGTCAACTAATTTTGCACCTTCTATTATTGGTCCACTTCCTATTAGAAAATCTAATAGACCACGAAATGCACCTTATTACCTCAAAGATTATCATTGTAGTTTTCCTTTTAATCCCAAACCTCAAACTAAAACTCCTTATTATATTCAGTCTGCTCTTTCTTATCACCGTTTATCACCTTCCCATAAACTTTTTTTATTCAGTTACATAATATTACTGAACCTATAGCATATGCTGAGGCTATCAAACACCCATGTTAGTAGCAGGATATGTAAGCTGAAATCCAGGCTTTGCAAGCTAATGTGTAACACCCGTCCTTTAGCATACGTATTTACGACGTATGTATTATATTTTATGTTTGATAGTTATTAGACTTCATTTAAGCTTGAGATTGTGTATGTGTTGTAGAGAGGGACTAGATTGTAAAGTAGATTTAAAGTTAATTATCACAATAAAAAGTTATGGGCTATTGTGTAATATATCTATTTCATTAAGGAGCTTAGGAGGAATTGTGATGATATTTGGTTATACTTATCTAGATATTTATTATTAGTATTATTATTGTTATTTGGTTGATAATTATACATTTAATATGCAATTATAAGGAGGAGACTTTAGGGGGGCATTTGGTAGTTTTTGATTGGTGCTTTATGTGTGGGTATATGTATGTATATTAGTATGTGCTGGTGTAGAGATTTTGGAGAAGAAGAAGAAGAGAGTTCTTGATAAATTTTTGGAGAGATTGTGATCTTATTCTAGCTAGCAATTGGGAAGCATTAGAAGGCTTTAAATTCATTGAAGCTTAAGTGGTAAGCTTTTATTGTGTTATTATTTGATTTAAGTTGAGTTTGGTTGTTGTCAAATTTGGGTCTATTTTTTTCTATTTTTTAGTCCCATTGTTTTAGCCATAACTTGAGCTATAGAGCTCTGATTTAAGCATAATTGGATTTTCTAGTAACTTCAGAGCGTTCTTTATAATTTTTATGTTTTGACCCTGAGCTGATTTTATTGTTAATGTTATCTGGCAAGGCTTGATATTTTCTTGCTATTAGCCCTGTTTTACCCGATTTTAATAAAAAAATCATAATTAATTCCATACATCCCTGAATTGAGTGATTCTAATTGAAATTGGTAGTAGACTCATAACCATAGTTTCAATGGAAATTTGGGGGGTTATTGGATTTGTATGTGCATCTTTAGGTCATGTTGAACTTTAAGCGTTTAATTGCAATTTGTGAGTTTTTGGTGAATTGTTATGCTTTGTTTGTTGAAATGGATATATATAATGATGTGTAGAAATTGGAAGAAATAGAGGAGACCCTACTCAATAGGGGGAGCTTTTATTTAAGAAGGAGTTGAAGTTTCTTAGTAAGTAATTATTAATATAATGCTTACATATACTAATTCTCATGTAATTATAGTTGTTTGATTATGTTGGTTTGTGGATGTCATTTACTATGGCAAGAATGATATATATTTATGTATATTATTGATGAGAATATGGAATGGTTGGTTGAGAATATATTGTGATGAATTGTGAATATTGGCACATATGTTGTGTAAGCCACTTGATATGGTATGGTTATATATGATATATTGTGAGAATGGTGAAATACATATGCATAATAATTAATGTGAGGAATGTGAGGTTTATGTGTGATAATGGAGACTGAGCTGGGTAGAGAGCCTCCACTGAATATGAAATTGAAATTGAGACTGAGTTGGGCAGAAAGTCTCAGAAGTGGCCATTTGTGTGAGAAATATAAACGTGTAATATCTGAGACTAAGCTGGGCAGAAAGTCTCATGAATGACCACTTGTATATGAAAAATGTGAAAAATATAAATTTTATGAGGAATAAAGTAAACGTGTATATCGTGTGTGAAACGAGTGACGATGACCCTGCCGGAGAACTAACATACATAATCAAGCATTGTTGTATTGTGTTACACATATATTGAATATTGATTTAGTATGAGATGTGATTGTGGATATGGAAATAGTGTGTTGATGTTCATTTATACACATATATATGTATATGTTATTAAATGTTAGTTGTTATGGATAATATTGAGGTGTTGAATGGTTGTGAAGTATTTGAAATATTGTGTAATTGGATTTTCAGGTTACTGGACACAACCACGTGGTTTTAAAATATGGCCGTGTGAAATTCTTGTACAGAGGGGTCAATGTAAAAGGGTGTAAAAAAGGGGTTAAAGACTACTCGACACATCGTGCCAAGTCGAGTTAGAGTTGGCACGCTATGCCTCCGTTCCGATGCAGCTCCAACTCAGGCACGACTCGGCACCATGGCTCGAGTCGGCACCGAAGGTGGCTGTCATAACTCGGCACTAAGGGTTGAGTCGACGCACCTCCTAATTTTCCTAGCTTGCTTCTTTTAACCTTTTTGAGCACCGAACTTCATTCCAATGCACTCCAGTTGTAGCACCCACAAGTGACACATACACGTATCCATCAATATTTCACAATATAATGCATAAGAAATTTTTTCATAAAAGATGAGTATAGCTATATACATAAATCTTTTGTTCAATACATTGAAAATACTTAATAATGTATAAAACATAATGTACATATGTAGTCAAAACAAAATACTCTATGCCATGATGATGTGGATAAATATGGTTGCACCAAGCTTACTTCAGATCCACCTGAGCTCTTAATAAAACACCCTCAAGTGCAATATCAACACGCACCACAAGCTAGTCTAACTATCCAAATCCTAAAAACCACAATTGCAATTGAATGAGCTTGCGAGTCAATAAGCAATTGTTAATATATGCAACAAATAAAACTTATCAATAACTAATTAAGATAAATTTACTCAATTAACTAAAATGTAGACTACACGGGTTTGTCTCTCCCCGTGCAGTCTACTGGATAAAATTCATAGTCAGAATATGGTTTGAAACACATACGTGTTTCGACCCCTGTACCTCACTATCCAAATTTTCATATGTAGACACGGCCAAGGCTTCCCGTGTCTTTGCCCGTGTATCTCTCTGGATAAAATTGCTACCTTAAACACGCCCGTATTTAAATACACGATCTGAGACACGTCCATATCTCGGCCTGTGTCCTCAACCTGAAATTCAATTGTACCATACTCCAATTGCATTCACAACTATTCAACACTTCAATACTTTCAACAATATATAACATTACTAATATAAACATATAGATGTGTATAACTACACATCAACAAGCAACCACAATCATTTTCCCATTTCAAGCAATCCATAATCAATATATATTTATATAACACAATGCAATAATGCATGTAAATGTATATTAGTTATCCAAATGGCGTTATCCGCATACATATCCCATATGAAACACACGTTTGCTTCATTCCTCACATAATTCATATTTTCATAATTTTATCATTAGTGGCCATTCCTGAGACTCTCGGCCTAGCTCAGTCTCAGATCTCACACGTTTATATTTCTCACATATTTATTATATAAATGGCCACTTATGAGATTTTCTACCTAGTTCAGTCTCAGAATCTCACAATTAGTGGAGGCTCTCTGCCCATCTCAGTCTCCACTATCACATGTATATATCACATATACCTCACATTTCTTCACTAACAATCCATATGCATATATTTTTCACTGTCACAATTCAATATTCATTTCATTTCCAACAATATGGTGAAATCACAATTCATACCATATTATGTGGCTTGCACAACATAAGTGCCAACATTCATAATTCACTATAAGTATTATATACTTATATAACTCATTCTTTCCATAATAAATGATATACACAATCAAATATAGATAAACAATTATAGTTACGAAAGAATTAGTATATGTAAGCATTGTATTAACAATTACTTACCAAAAACCTTCCAATTCCTTCAAGAAGAAAAACTCCCTCTTATTGAATAGGGTCTCCTCTATCTCTATTAGCTCCTACACACCACCATATAATAATTTCCATATATTAAACATAATATTTGCACATAACTTCACTAGATGCAACTAATTACTCAAAATTCAATATGACCTAGGGTTACACACACAAGTCCAATAACCCCCAAATTTCTATTGAAATTAGGGTTATGAGTCCACTTCAAATTTCAATTGGAATCACTCAATTCGAACAAGTGTGAAATTGATTATGAATTTTAGAATCCATTCGGCTAAAATAGAGCATCAAGGTGAGCAATAAAATGTTTGGCCATATTTGACATTTCTAGCATCAAAATCAATCCAAACTCAAAATATAGGAAATGTAAAGGACTCTCTAAAGTTTTCAGAAAGTTCAATTATGCTCAATTCAGAACTTTATAACTCTAGTTAGAGCAATAATAATGGGACTGAAAAATAGAGTATACAGGACCCAAATTGCAACATATAAAAACTCAACTTAAATCAATATAAAAACATAATGAAACTTACCAAATGATGCTTCAATGGATATATGACCTTCTAAGGCTTCTTAATACAATGGATTACTAGCTTGTGCAAGTTTGAAAACTCTTCAAAATCCTTTAAGAACCTCTCTTATTCTCCTCCAATTTCTCTCTACAAATCCCACTCACACATATATACACATACACCCACACACTTTACCAATCATAAAATATCATTTGCCCCCTTAAAGTCTTCCTTAATCATTACTAAACCTACAAATAAAATCCATATTTATCTCTAAATAGAGTCATTCTATTGTGCAAATATTTGCACCGGTACAAATAAAACTATTAGCCATTAGATTAATTGTCATTTAATTATAACCATTGATATATTTTATAGGTATTGATACACCAAGATAATCAATGGTTATAATTAAATAAAAACTAATCTAACGGTTATAATTTCATTTGTACCGATGCAAATATTTGCACCATAGCAAAAGCCCTCTAAATAACATTAATATATTAATAATAATAATACAATATACATAATAAAATATACCAAAATATCATCACAAATATCTACTTAGCCCCTTAATGACATAGAACAAATTCACTTTAGCCCAAAACTTAGAAAGATGACAATTCACTCCAAACTTCTTTTTCTATTTGATCCCTCTCTACACTCATGCACATCTCTAATATCAGTGAGGTCCCCTATGTACCATGCATCGTATGCAATATGTAATACATACATCACACACACGTGTGCTTAAGGGCAGATGTTACATCAGTGCAATTTTAATATGAGATTAACTTAATATTTATGCTATTTTCTTATAGTTGGTTGTGTAGCAAGTTAATTATATATTTTCCTTAATTAGTTCTTGAGGAGAATTATATATATGCTTATCTTAATAATTGCTTATTGAGTCGCAAGCTAATTCATTTGCAATTGTATTTTTCAAAAAATAAATAGCCTAGCTTGAGGTGTTTGCTTTGGTAGAAAGCTTGGAGTGTGGTCTAGTTGTGAGCTCAGGTGGGTCAACATTAGGCTTGGTGTCGACATCTTCATCCTCATGAGTATTTACCATTTTAGCATTCGGGGATATCTTGTAATGAGATCATGTGGGCTTTAGCATATATATATGTAACGTTTTGTACAAAAAAATAAAAAAGCTTCTTATGTACATTGTATAAACTTATATATATATATATATATATATATATATATATATATATATATAAAGTATCTTTTTCATTAAAAATTTTCCTGTGCCAAGTTTTATTTAATTATTGGGGACACGTGTATGCGGCCCTTTAAGGGTGCTATATAATGACAATTGGGATTTAGTTCCATTACCACTTAATAAGAAACCTATAGGATGTAAATGGGTTTACAAAGTTAAATATCATTATGCTAGTCGAATATAAAGATGCAAAGCATGGCTTGTTGCTAAAGGATACACTCAGCAACATAGAGTGGATTTTTTAAACTCTTTTTCCCCTATAGCTAAAATGACAATTGTCAGATGTTTACTTGCTTTTTTACATGGAGATTTAGCTAAAAACGTTTATATGTAGCCACCTCCTGGTTTTCAGACTTCTCAATCTCATCTCGTATGCAAGTTAAAAAAATCTCTATATGGCCTTAAACAGGCCAGCTGTCAGTGGAATGCTAAGCTCACTAAAGCCTTACTTTCTCATAGTTTTCATCAAGCTTATGCTGATTTTTCATTTTTTATTCATTCACATGGTTCTAATTTTACAGCTTTATTGATGTATGTTGATGATATTATAGTGGCTAGCAATTATATAGATTTAGTTGTTGATGTTAAGAGTTTTCTCCACAAAAATTTTCAAATCAAATATTTGGGGGATCTTAAATTTTTTTGGGATTAGAAGTTACTCGATCTAAATTAGGTATCAATCTTAATCAATGCAAATATGCATTGGATTTACTTGCAGACATAGGATTTATTGGTGCAAAACCTATTAATACTCCAATGAATTTTTCATTGTAACTATCTACCACAAATAGTCTTTTGCTATAAGACTCTACTGTTTTTTGAAGATTGATTGGCAAGTTACTTTATTTAATGCACTACAATACCTAATTTATCTTTTATTGTACAATAACTTTCTTAATTTTTTGATAAGCCTACAGAGTTACATATGTAAGTAGCTCATCGTATCCTTTAATATATAAAGAAATCTCCTGGTCAAGGCTTATTTTTTTAGCTACAATACCTCATTAGTTAAAAAGCTTTTTTCTGATTATGATTGGGCATCTTGTTCTATAACCTGGAAATCTGTTACTAGCTATTGTGTGTTCCTTGGAAATTCTTTATTTTTATGGAAATCTAAGAAGCAATCAATCATTTCTCGCTCATCATTTGAAGTTGAATATCGAGCTCTGGCTGCTACTTCTTGTGAATTACAATAGTTACTATATCTTATCCATGATTTATAGGTTTCTCATCCCAAACCAGCTATGTGATTCGACATAATTTAGTCTGGTATCATTCATCTCTTACCTGTTTCTTCTTCCAATCAACTTGCAGATTTCTTACTAAACCTTTGACTCCTGTATTATTTCATTTGTCTATTTCCAAGTTGGGCATCTATGATATATATGCTGCAACTCGAGGGGGGCTAATACACATAATTACTTGTACCTGTTTTCATATTCAGCTTATAATTAACTAGCATTAGTTACTATAGTTTATTTTATAACATGTAGTCAAAGTTATGTGGTTGGAATTGTATAACTGTCATTATACAACTAAGATAGAGAATAAAGTCTCCCTATATATATACTTATTTTATTAAGTAATGAAAGTGATGAGATATTATTTTTCCAAAATTACCATTTATGTTATTTATCACTTGAACTACTTATGGGAGACAACTATAATCATTTTATTTTCAGATAATGTGAAATGTAATATGCAATATTTAAATTGAAGAGACTTGATTTTGGTTTATCTTTTTTCTTATAATAGTAAATAATAATAAAATAGTATTATAGATAAAATTATACTATTTGGTTTATCTTTTTTCTTATAATTGTAAATAATAAAAAATTAGTTTTACAAATAAAATTGTACTCCACCAGTATTTATCTTTTAAGTTTATTTACTTTTATAATTTTATATCTCATAATATTATTTTTTAAAGGTATGATATGTTTATTATTTTAATTCAAAAATTATCTCAACTTACTTTTATATAGAACTAGAAAAAATACCCGCGTTTCACTGCGGGATATATAAAATGAGAATATATTTTTAAAAATTTACCGAAACATTAATTGTAATAAAAATCCAACATTATATATATATTTATTTATATAAATATTGTAGCAAATATATTGTCTTTTTTTCATAGAAGGGGTAAAGTTCATGGAAAATGAGATTATTATTTATATGTTTTTTTTCATATAAATTATCAAATTATATATATATAATATGACAATAAGTGATTCGTAATTTTTTTTGTTGGAAACAAAAATAAATATTAAAATTAACAATTTTTCATTTTTAGCATCTATATGGTATATGTATTAATTATATTATTATAAATATCAAAACCAAGGTGTTTGAAACATGTACTTTCTTTTAAATCTAATTTTGCAACAACAATAGTTGATATATATATATATATATATTTCATCTTTTTTCATCTTAGGATGCTTTGTTTATTTTTGGAAAAAAAAAAAAACATAATTGTTTGCCAAATTAAAATACACAACAGACACCAAGAGGCGAAAAAAAATAAAATAGATGATAACTTAAAACGATTAAAACACAAAGGAAGAAATATTTTCATTGTTTGTCATACATCAAGAGCATACAAAGAGAAAGGCGAACCCCTAGACAACACTTATTCCATCCAGATAAATACATACATAAAAAAAAAAAAACCAAGGACATCTGTTCCACTCAGATTAACATATGCATCGTTATACATGCTGATCAGCAAAAAGTCCAAAATTAACACTACCTCTGGAAAATTACAGTAAGTAATTAACACCAACTATTGAGGACTTGATCTTCCTTAATGCTTTTTTGAGTTTTTGATACTTTTTGAGAAGTGAGACAAACTGCCCGGACAGATCGTTGTATGCAGAGCTCAGGGCTTGAGAATCTTCATTGACAGGTTCAGTCCTCATTTTTGAAATTGCCAACTCCCTATGGTTGTAGTCAATTACTTCCAAATCATATATGGCTTTCAAATGGTCTATTGCAACCATGCAAGAATTATTTTTTTGCTTCTTGCATGGAACTTGAACCGACACCTACCATATATAATACAAATTTGTTCCATTGATTATCTTCATAATGGTAGTATATGGTGCAAGTGAATATTGGTCCATCATTTTCTTGTTCATCGAATGTGGGTGTAAGAAGTCCAAGGTTGTGTAAAATAGTTTTCAGAATAGTAGCAATCGAAATTCTTACAACAGCCATAGCCTATTTTATAATATTTAAACTGAGCAAGATTTCATCATATCATATATAATTATAATTATAATATAACACAAAATAATAAGAAGAATTAAACAACAAATATGCAATTGTATACATGTTATAATCAAATGGATTAGGTTTGTAATCAAACAAAAATAATATTCTAAATAATAAAAAAATGTCAGCCAAATTGATAACAATAAAATGGGTTCTCTGTTTGATGTAGGGCTTTTTTTTATCTAATGAGAAAAATAATTCTTTTTGTTCTAAGTTAAAAAAGTTAAAAAATAACAATAAAATAATTTAAGAAAAAAAAAAGATTTGGAAAGAGCACGATCAAAGTGAAAAAAAAAAAAGTTGCATCCAATATATAAGAAAGGGTCGAGGAATCTTTAAAACTAAATGAAAAAAATTACATAATAGAAAAACAAAACTAAAAGGAGGAGGGAGGGAGAGAAAATCAGGAGTAACATATCTAGCTACCCCTGATATTTTAGAGGCCATTAACTCAATAAAAACAAAGGTTAAGAAATGAAGAACAAATACATGAGCATTAAAAAAAATTTATTCAAATCAAATGAAATTGCAAAGCTTTTTTTATCAACTTTTTTAGACAATGCAAATAAGCTTTGTAATAATAATAATAACAACAATAATAATAATAATATTATTATTATTATTAATAATAATAAAATGAGTATTACACATACATTTTAAAAGGTTAGAACATGCAACTCATAAAATCTCAATGACAGTAACAACATACAGCATACAACTTATTAGTTCAAAAAAATACAACAGGATCAAAAAAAATTCAGTGAAAAAAATAACATCAAGTCATCAAATGTAGTTCTTAAGATGCTGAATAGAAATAAAGTTATCGTGAGTACATGACATAAATTATTAGCATAGATGGATTGACATGGAAAGAAATAACAAACAGAGCTTAAAAATAAAAGCAATATAAAATAGAAGCATTTAATATATTACTCACTATATTATCTTTGAAGTAAACTGAGTATTAAAGAGGTAGATGACACAATTAAGCAATGACATTTATGATAGGCAAGTTGTTTTTATATGCAACATAGTGAAGTGGAAAACGTTGGATAACCTCAACAGGGGAACAAATTTGAAATTATCACTCCAAATCAGAAATGAATCCTACACTTACTCTAGCATTAAATGGTTGATCTAGAGCAAATCTAACAGTACATTATTATATATATATATATAAATATTTTACACAATTTTACACATGGCATAATCATAGTTTAACCAACAAAAGCAGTTCAACGTGTCAAAATATAAATATTTTAAAAGTAAACAAATTATATGGCAAAAATAATGCCACAACATACAACTCTCAAAAAAAAAAAAAAAAAAAAAGATTACACAATAGCTAAAAATCTACACATGAGATTACAGCAGATTCAATCTACAGAGCTATCAGAGTAGGAAATTAATGCTCTTCAAATTAAGCAAAATAAACTAAAATGAGTTAAAGCAATTTACACACTCCAATCTTTTGTTTTTCAAATAGTTACTCCTCACAGTTGATACACAAATATATTCTTTAAATGCAAAGCATAAAAAGCAAACAGATAGCACTAATTAGATTCCAACATCAGTTCTAAAAACATGAAACTCTAAATTAACAGAAAGGAAAGACTCAAAACAACCATTTTTATTAAAAATAACATTTAAATACCATTGTTTTTATCAATATTATTGTAAAAAATAGTAAAAGATAATGTAAAACAAAACCCATTTGCAATTAAAACAATTAAAACCTAATTTGAATCATTTTCAATTGGAAATTTGGGAGAAAAAAATGATGGTGTATAATGGGAAAACAACCAACACTATACAACAACAAAATGACAACAAAACAAAAGAGGAAAAAGGCAAAAAAGTTACAGAGAAAAGAAAAAGAGAAGAAAAAACCCATGAGAGAGTTGTGGAAGAATAAGAGAAAAGGGGGCGACATCTGCTAATTAGAGAGGACAGAAGAAGATAAAAGAAATTAGGGCTTCAAATTTTTATGAGTTATTTAGGGGTATGAAAGTCATTCGCTCAATACGGCGTTGTTTCGTATAGAGCTACAAGATTTTCAAATGGTGGCAAATTAGTAATTTACGTGGAATTGAAGCCTACAAATTATACTCTTTTTTATATATTAATAGATGTGGTGGGTAATTTATTTATACGACTATTTAATTTGCAATTAGACCCATTAGTTGAACTATTGAAAAAAAAAAGTGCCATAAGTAATTAAAGAGCAATTCTCAAGTAATATTTTAAACCTCGTTTTTTCTTAAAAAAATTGCATCAAAGCATAATTTTGAAAAAAAAAAGAAGTATTTATAATTTATTGATTAAATATTAAAATATAATAAATTTTATAAGTATATTATAGTTAAAATAGAGTTATTTTATAGTGCAAACGGTTGTATCTATATAACTAGAATTAAAACCGTTTGATTAAAATTTAATTAATTATAATCATTGATATATTTTACAAGTATTGATACACCAAGATAATTAATGGTTGTAATTAAATAAAAATTAATCTAATGGTTATAATTTCATTTGTATAGATATAAACATTTGCATCATAGCAAAAGCTGTTAAAATATTATGAACTTAAAATGCAACATAAATGTCTGATATGAATAGCCAAAGTGGCAAAAAATTTAGACATCCAGATGTGGAGACCAGAGATTATTCTTCCGCCCTCTTAGATTCCCTCTCATAATATTGAAAATTAACTACTTCAACTAGATGTTAAAAAAATGTAATATAAATTTTGACATGTATGATGTAGCAAATCAAAGTGTTGAGTTGAGTTTGACAACAAAAATGGGGGATTCAGAGTGTTACTGTTTAAAATAAAAAAGAAAAGAAATGTTTTAAATACTAAATCTAAGGCCTTATTCGTAAATTTTCAAAGAGGAAACAATAGTAGCACGCAATACGCGATACAGAGGATCATTAACTCTCCCACCTATAAATAGATATACCCCGGAGCCTCGTACAAGAACCCTAGACTTCACTTGAGCTGCTGCCACTTTGCTTTCTCTAGTCGCCGGTAAGGCTATAGATCCTATCGTTCTTTACAGGCGTCCAATTTTTTATATTCAGATTTATTGCTAACATTTATTGTTTATGTGTTCTAAGCACAATCTGTACAATTAAATATGTCCTCTATAATTATTTAGGTTCGAATTTTAAGATTCGTGAGTGTTTATTTGTTTGCTCTTATTCTTGAGTTTAGGAGCAAGACACATAAAGCGAGTTAGCAATGGCAGTTACATTTTATGATCTTGGATCAGCTGCTGGACTCAAGAAACTCGATGACTACCTCCTTACTCGCAGTTATATCACTGGGTAAGTTTCGCACTATGTTATTATTTTATTAGCTGTGTGTTTGTTTCTATATAAATTGATTGTAGAAGGAATTCAATTGATGCGAATTATATATGATCTGGTTAATTTTCGTTTGCCCTTTTGTTATTTTCAGGTACCAAGCTTCCAAAGATGATCTTACAGTGTATGCAGCCATTCCTACACCTCCGTCATCGGAACATGTGAATGTGCACCGGTGGTATCTCCACATTTCTGCACTTCTAAGGATTTGGTAAGTTCTATTATCATGCATTTTATTTGTAATTTTTTCAATATTATACATTTTCATTTCTTATTACAAGAGCATGCTTTTTTGGCTTCTAATACCGTCCCTGGTTTAATATATATATATATATATATATATATATATATATATTTTGCAGTGGTATATATGCAGAAGGGTCAGGCGTCACCGTGGAGGGATTTGCTCCCATCACAGAAGAGGCAGTTGCAACTCCTCCAGCTGGTGATTCCAAGGCAAGTGTCATTTTCTTTTCTTTTTTTAATAGTGTTTATGAAGTCATGTTTGCTTGTTAACCTGTGCTCTGAGGTTCTCAGTATTTCATCTGAAATATGTAGTTATTGTGCCTAGCAAGTTATGAGACAATGAAAATTGTAATTATGCGTCTAGGTTTGCCTTTGTGTTCTGTTCTTATGAAACTTTTTGGTTCATCTGTTGTGTGACATATAATACCTGATTTTAGGCTGCTGCTGCTGAGGATGACGATGATGATGATGTGGATCTGTTTGGTGAAGAAACTGAAGAGGAAAAGAAGGCTGCAGAAGAACGTGCAGCTGCTGTCAAGGCATCTGCCAAGAAGAAAGAGTGTAAGTTTATCTTCACTTGCTTGTGTAGGAGGCTAAGCTTGTTCTTTATTCCTCACAAGGCATCAAGAAATGGTTCACTTGGACCTCTGTGAATGATATGTTATCTATATGGTAATAGTGTTGGCATGTTTCTTTTTGTGTTGCTTTTATGCTAACAGAATGTATTCTTGTAATTCCCTTCAGCTGGAAAGTCATCTGTCTTGTTGGATGTCAAACCATGGGATGATGAAACTGACATGGCAAAGCTTGAGGAAGCAGTTCGAGGTGTTAAGATGGAGGGTTTGCTTTGGGGAGCATGTAAGTTTGTTAGTTGGGTTATAGTTGCTAATGCGGATGGAAATCTTCTTAAAAGCTTATTTCTTTTACTAGCCTTTACTTTTTAAGAAAATCAGCATTCTTTGCAATCAGAAGAAAGGAGGAAGAGAAAAAGTTGATATCATCTTATCTTATTGTATATTGTGGTGCTATTTAATGATTCATAACAGATTTTTTTGAGCTATAGCTTTTTCATTGTTCGTATTTCTGAACTTAAGCACCAGCTCAAAAAAAAATTAAGCATCAATACACTTAAACACTTTCTAGAAATATTTTCCATGGTCATATCAGAATATTATATGAGAAAAATGGTTACTTTTATTTGTACTTATGGTCATAATATGAGCATTGTTTTTTGCAGCCAAGCTTGTGGCAGTTGGATATGGTATAAAGAAATTGCAAATTATGATGACCATTGTGGATGACTTGGTCTCCGTGGACAATCTTATTGAGGAACATCTGACAGTTGAACCAATAAATGAGCATGTCCAGAGCTGTGATATCGTTGCCTTCAACAAGATATGTAAGTAAATTAACTTATCTTTTGTATTTGTTCATCTGTTATATTAGGTTGTCAGTTGCAAGGGTAATGCACATGAAATGCACAATTTGAATTTGCTGAAAGTTGTTTTCACATGGCGTATATCTCATGCATGTCTGAAACATACTGGTCTATGCTTTGTTGCAGAATTTGAGGATCCTCTTCACTGGAACAAGCTGCAGGAGATGTTTATGTTGATGCTTATCTGAATGTTGATGTTATTTATTAGCCAGACCGTTTTGTTGCAAAACAAACTCAAAAGCTGTGTTGGTTTTTTGTTGATTTTGGTTCTGGTTCAATGAATGTTTATTACATTTGGCGCGTTTACAGGCTTTTCCAGCCATTTTGAAATTAATTGAGCCTTGAATTCATGTGATCTGTGCTTTGCAAAATCATTATACATTCAGGTCGCCAGGCAAAATCCAAAAGAGAGATGTGAAATTACAAAATGCTACTCTAAATTGCTGCTTCTTACTAATGGGATGGTGTTTTGAAGGTAATATTACGGAAGAGCTAGTTGACTCAGATTTTGAAGCGCCGCAGCCTACCGAGCATAAAATTTCATCATGAAGAGTGACAAAGAATTGTTGAAATGGACTTAAAGATTATTTTCCTATTCCAATTCTCATTTTGTTTTTAAGAGATCATAAAACCCTTAGCTTCCCTTAGCTTTCCAAATTTAAAGTAATGTTGATTCTCATTTTGTTTTCAAGAGATCATAAAACCCTTAGCTTTCCAAATTTAAAGTAATGTTGGTAAATTTAATTTGCAGCAGGACAGCTCGCTTCACCAGTTTCCCACCCTAAACTAAGCTTATACTAAGCTATATGCATAAATTAGTGTGTATAATGCTTAAAAATTATTATGATTCATTTATCTAGGTTTTCGAATTTCCAATAAATGTGCATTGAGGAACCTGATACCATTTCATATTTCATTGAGATTGAGAGCAGGACTGATGTTAATTTCTACATGTCCAAAAAATTTCAATTATATATACTAGTAGGGGTGTGCAAGTTTTTCAAGTTGATTGAATTGACCTGTTCGGTTCAATTTGGTTTGATTTTTAATTGTTTTTAATTTATAGTACCGAATTAAACCGAACTAAATTTTAGTTCGGTTTGATTTTGTATTTAAAAAAATTCGGTTCACTGAACTAACTGAATTTTTATTTACTATTTATGTATATTTTTGAATTTTTTAAAAACAATATAACAATTTAATATAAAAGTACTAAAATAATTACTATTTTTAAAAAATTTCAATTTAATTTTTAGGTTGATTCGGTTTAGTTTTAATAAATTTCAGTTCAGTTAATTTAGTTCGGTCAAAAAAACACCCGGACCGACTGAATGAACACTCTTATCCTACAATCACTAACTCGTAAGTCGTAAATCCACAACATTTTCCAGCCGCTAGAAAAACATGGGTATGCTTAAAAAAAAAAAAAAAAGGTTGAAAAATAGGAGTCGTTTTGCTGATTACCAGTCGTTTCTCGCTTGTACTATATACGACAGCGTTTCACAGATTTGCCAGTAACGTTTTATCGTCGTCGCTACTGGAGCAGAGAAGAGGCGAGCAGTAGAGAGAGAAAGAAAGGGATGCCGAAGAGAACGACGCATACGTACTCAAGCGAGGATGCAGCTCCAGATGGACCAGACTCCGATCTATTCGTCTATTACTGCAAACATTGTAGCTCTCATGTCCTAATTACAGGTTCTCTTACTCTCCCTCTTTTACATCCCACAAATCCTCCATTCTCATAATACTCTATCGTCTTAATTTCAACAGATTAGCGATTTTTGTATGAGATTACTACTTTAGCGGAGTCAATTTCAACACGATTTTACTAAATTAAAGCTGTATTGTTGATATCTTATGAGAACTGGTGAATTAAGTGCGCTAAATTGTGTAATAGCTTCGGCATCGTTGATACTGAAATATGTTTGGTGTAAGATACACAATTGCAGAAGATGCCAAAAAGGAAGACTGACAATGCATATGTACTGGACAAGAGGAAGCATCTTGCACGTTTGAACATCAATGAAGGCGGAAAAGTTCTCTTGAAACGGTATGTATCCGTAGTTTGATTTTATGGCATTTTGATAGTAATCATTTTCTTGGATTTGACGTTTGAAGTTGCACTGGGGCACTTATTTACTATACTGAATCATTCTTTTTCTCAGGGGTGAAGGGAAATTAGAGAAGCAATTTCGTATGAACTGTGTGGGTTGTGGCTTGTTTGTTTGCTATCGTGCTGAAGAAGATCTGGAATTTACTTCTTTTATATATGTTGTTGATGGTGCACTTAGCACAGTTGCCGCTGAAACAAATCCTCAGGTATATTATATGTATATTTTGTTAATATATAAAGGCTTAGACTCATCCATTATCCATTATCCATTATTTATTGAAGACATAAAAACATTTGGAAAGATATCTCTTGTATTTTCTTACATGGATATTTGAAATATGCCGTAGGATGCTCCTGTGCCGCCTTGTATATCACAGTTAGAAGGGGCACTTGTTCAGGTGGCTATTGAAGTGGAAGACCGTGCACAACGGTCAGCAATAACAAGTAAATTACTAATTCAATGTGCATTCCCTCCTTCCTAATTGGCCTGCCTGCATTCATTTTTGTCCTCAATTAATTGGACTGGACCTTCATTTCTGGGATTAGTCACACAAAATTAAATAGGTACTGTACCATTTGTTGCTGACATTTTAGTTGGCTTCTGTATCTGTATTCTATATTATATGTGTATGTATAGACTGAAATCAATGTCCTTTGTATTGCATTGGACTGGATTTGAAACTAATTTGTGCATAGAGGCACCTGTGTATGATGGAGAGGCAGGAGAGCCTAGCTAGAAAATTGAAGAAAAATCTCAGTTACTAGATTTTGTTTCATTTTATTTTTCTGAGAGTGCAGACCCACATGAGTGGAGTGGCCATAATTATGCCGTGCTGTCTGGATTTAGGATGATATCTTTGGAGGCATGGCTCATGGTATCTATTTTCCTCTTCCTTTGAAGGGATTAGACTCACTTATATAAGAGGGGTCGGTGGTATGATAGGATCTACATTAGGAGTTTTCTATAACGGCAAATCTGCCATCATGCATTAGCCTACTGAACTGATTCAAATATAAGCAGGCATATATTAGGGATGAGGATGCATCTTTTGATTTTCTTTTAACTTGTGAAGCGTGGAACCTTCTCTGTATTTATCCTGTGCCCTTGTAACACCCTTCCTCCCTTTATTGGCCTCCATCGTCCTTTTTAACTGTATTACCATGATATGCAGAAACTTTTTTTAAGAGAGACAGATAGCTTTGCAACTTTTGAAAAGCTTTCTAGTGCATTTGTAAATGCAAACATGAAAATGTATGTGGAAATATACATGACCATTTGTATGTTCCTTCCGTAATTGCATGAAGTGGAGAACTAGGGATGCCAAAAGAACAATCTCATTTGTACTTACAGTCTTTTAAACAAAGTTTATACCCTCACCAGGAGTAAATGCTGATGATGTTCGAGTTACTGTAGCTGCACCTGCAGCCCGTGGTGAAGCCAACAACGAACTTTTGGAATTCATGGGCAAAGTATGGTTTTTGTTATATTTTGTATACTAGACTGAGCCTGCTGTCTTAATCTATTTTGGAGAGTCGAGCTAACTAATTTACATTTCATCCAGGTGTTGGGATTGAGATTGAGCCAGATGACTCTTCAAAGGGGATGGAACAACAAATCTAAACTCCTTGTTGTAAGTTGATAGAAGAATTTTTCAAGTTCTTTTTTGGTAATCCCATTTGTTTAAGAATTTATTAAGAACTTTAAGTGAATTGCATTTAGAACTTTGAAAATGAAAACCTTGGTCCATGCTGTTTCGATTGTCCATGATGACATTGGATTAAATCGAGTGTCTCTCTAGGAAAAGTTGGTTATTTGGCATTATTTATACACTCTTATCTGAGTTTCTCTGTTGTGTGAGGTGGAAATTTGGAAACTGTTTTCTTTATCTAGGATTTTTGAGAGTGTTATAGTTGTCTAACAATTAGGTCTTCTACCAGGTGGAGGATTTATCAGCTAGACAAGTGTATGAGAAACTTCTAGAAGCTGTACAACCTTGAAGATGCCTTCTGAGTGCATAAAGCGAGCTTCAAGAGATTATATGATAGTTGGGTGAAATATACATTTGGAGTTCATAAGTTGAAGCTGATTCAAGTGCACAAGTGCTTGACTGTAATTGGATTGATATCCAATGCCCTGTCCAGAATTGTGTCTGACTTCACCATTTAACCGCATGAGAATAGTAACATAAGCAAATTATTTTAACTGAATTTCTTTAGCATATTCGAGTTGGAGTGGCTCAGCTGTGCACTCCGAATTGATTAATGTGCACGTCTTTTTTGGCATTTCCAATCTATTGCCCCTTTAAGGTTTAGAATCAAAAACTGATTAAAGAATTATATTTAATTGAAATCTGCTTTTGAGAATGTGTGCAATTTCAACTAGGGCCAAAAACCAAATCCATGCACTACCTTACCACCCACTTCCAGGACCTCGAGAATCCTGAAGGTAAGTAAGCACATTGCATTAGCAGCTTTGAGCAAATTAGACATAAAATGGATACTGGTTAGTGGTTAGCACAAGACATCATCACATCCATCAAAAGTATACTAATTGAAAAGCCTAATAGCTGCGTAGAACTTTTCAGCCTCCAAAAATCAAAATTTAATTGCAACCTTTAATGATTCAGTTTTACAGTAACAATCTGAAAAAGTATAAGCTCTCTAACATCTCAAGAAACAAACTCAAAGTATCACTGGTTCGCTGGACAACAAAAATGAATATGTTTGCACTGACAATTTGCAGGACCGGCCTTCAGGAAGAAGTCCCACTGCGTAGAGCTTGTGCCTTTGGTTTCCTAGTTGCCAGATGAGTTTCAGGCTGCAAAACCAATAGAATCTCTAATAAATCACACAAACAAGGAATTGACAGAAATTAGCCTGTGTAAATGATAGCAATTCAATCCAGAAATGAGAACGTAGAAGTCCATGGGTAGTGAAATAAGTACAATAGTTTATGAACATAGATTGAATTTGGGTAGGAAAAAAAAAACATTCGTAGATATGTGAGCTTCTAGTCAAAAGGCAAAAACCAAGTATTTGGAAATAACCAAGTATGGATGGATGAACCTCAAAAGGTAAGTGGACATTATTTTGGTTTAAAATTATTTGATGAAAGCTTGCATATCCATTAATTAGCTAAATTTATGAATGAACAAGACCTACTTGATGTAAATCTGAAAGCACCCCATTATAGATACTTCAAATTCACACACAAGTAAAATTTGCATCCATACCAATGAACCTAATTTAGATTTGTAGGCCTAATCAAGCACAAAGGGTATGATTAAATCTTCCAACTTAAAATCCTTGTGTTCAAAGCAATTTAAAATTACTGAAAATTTCCTTCCAACAAACATTCATCCACATCCACAAATGTTATCTTCACTAGTCCAACCAACCAAAGATAATCTACACAGTACACACTACAAAACTATTGGAGTATTTAAACCCTGAAGGAACCCAAAGAAGACTCATTACCAGCCATGGTATCAACCAAATTGCCATCAAACTTTTGAACTAAGTTTCAGATGAGATACATATAGTCTACAGCATTACCTCTTTCTTAACAGCTTCTTCTTTTTCCGACAAAATCAACTCGATGTGGCATGGGGAGGACATGTAAGCTGTCAAAAGAAATTATTGGTCACTGTTAGGTCTGCATGCCTAAGTAGAAATGTGGATCAGGAAAAGAACAAGGGAAGAGGAGGACAGGCTGGGGGAGTAGCAAAACATAATGATCGAAAGAATGTACTCACCGTTAATCCTTCCATGAGCCCTGTAAGTGCGACGGCGTTGTTTTTGGGCTTGATTGACTTGGATGTGAGATATGTAGAGAGAATCAACATCCAAACCTTTCACCTACAAAATATTAAGCAAACGAAGCATAAACCATTGTTAGAAAAACCTTGAGGTCAGGAAACGGTGATGAGCAGCATTAACAATATTTGTGAAAAAGAGCTACCTCGGCATTACTTTCAGCGTTCTTGAGCAAATCAAGGATAAACTTTGCAGATTTCACAGGCCACCGCCCTTGTCCATTTGAATGTCGATTCTTAGCCTGTGCAGTTCGGCCAACACCACCACAAAATCGTCGAAATGGGATAGCTTGTTTGTGTGCCATAACATCCTCCAGATACCTTTTCGCCTTTGCCAGATGCAACTTCCGAATTGCAAAAGCAGTTTCTCTTGTATTCTGATATAGCAACAATGAAGTGAGACACAAAACATCAATGAAAATAAAGGGTAAAGTTAATAGGAAGCTCCAAGATGCAACTGTACAACAATTTCAATCATATCAAATCAAGCAAAATTAACCTCATCCAAAAAGAATAGAACTTTACCTTAAAATGGACTCGGAGATCACAGCCCCGGGCTTTGCAAGCTGAAACATAGACAATAAACACCAACATATGAGGAGACATTATTCTTCAATTCCATCAAGCACATAAACAACAGACATTTTCAATTGCCAACTAAAAAGAGAGAAATTTTAATATATATATATACTCACATTTGGTTGGGTTGTCAGGTTCTCTCGAATACTTCACCTGAAAAATCAATCAAACGAATCCCATCATAACAAATCAGAAATCATAGGAAAAAGGGTAAAGATCGAAACTTTTTCACTTTCACATCCTAATAACCAAAAAATCAAACAACCCACCATTGCTCCAATCTCTCTGCGCCTCTAATTCTGCTACAAACTTCAGAATTCAACCAAAAATACAGAGGAAATTGTCAAAATGATGTATGCTACAAAAACCCTAATGATTAGGGTTTTGGTCTTTCATATTCGGCCCAATATTTATCATATTTTTGGGCCTTTATTGTGGGCCATTCTAAGGGTCAGTGAATGCCACGCGGTAGTCCTCTTTCGAAAATTGTAATATAATTAAGAATATTTACGCATTTCAACAAGAGAAAATAAATACCCGAATCAAGAACGGAAAACCCGAAAAACCAGCGTTAAGTCCTGAAACAGCTGATCTCCAAATACAATTTTTTTTTTTTGGAACAGAGGTTAATGCAGAAGGCGTAGCTTGTTAATTACCTGCGACGAAACTGTTGTTATTGTAAGAAATCTTTGTGTTCTCTTTTGTCCTCTTGTTATTTAGATATAATATAAGTCCTTATTTAGATTTTAACTTGTTAGATTCAGCATTCCTTTTCTTTGTCGGATTTGTGATATAGCAAACTGCTGTTTAAAAATCCAAAGTTATTGGAACTGTTTTTTTAGTGTAATTGTAGTCAGTAGTTGTTTGTTATATAAGTCAGAATTAGGGTTTCATTGACAGACTAGGGTTATACAGCTCTGTTTCTAATTGAGCTGTTTTTGTTTCTGTTGTTTAAGGTTGATAGAGAGGTTCAGGTATTGGTAAAGATTGCTTTTTTATCGATACCCAGAATCTGATTTTAGCTTTAGTGGAGGTTTATTTGAGGTTTTTACAGTTTGTGAGGTAGTGGGTATCAATGAATAACAATAATCCTGCAAGAAGCTTAGGGGCACCTTCTGCATTTGCCAATTCCAGCATGGTAACACAGTCTATGCCTGTGAACAATCAACCATCCCATCTTCTTTCACAGTCACAATCTCAGACACAAGGTGGACCTGCCTATCCGGGTCACTTTCAGCTGTCTGAACCTCATGCTCAAGTGTTAGGTCATTCACAATATGCACAGGCAGCTCAAGCTCACTTTCAGCCTCAGGTACAGTCGACCAACCATTCCCTTTCGCAGCTCCAAAGCCCTAATTCTAGCAATGCTGGTGTATCATCTCCAACTGTGTCCGCAGCTGGTACTGCAAGTGCCAAAAGGGCTAGCCAGAAACCCCCTTCTAGGCCTCCAGGTGGATCATCCAATGCCAGTACGGCTTTACCATTTAAAACCATGGAGTTAACCCCAGCTGCACGTAGGAAGAAGCAGAAGCTTGAGAAGCAGAAGCTCGAGAAGCAGATACCTGATAAAGTAGCTGCAATTTTGCCAGAATCTGCACTTCATCCTCAAATGCTTGAATTTGAAGCTAGAATAGATTCAGCTATGGCAAGAAAGAAGACAGATATTCAAGAATCTCTTAAAAATCCTCCCCGCATTCGAAGAACACTTCGGGTTTATATTTTCAACACTTTTGAGAATCAAGGGCAAGGAGAGAAGAATAACGCAGAGCCTCCTTCTTGGTCGCTGAAGATTGTTGGAAGGATATTGGAAGATGGGAAAGATCCAACGCTGGCCGGCATGCAGCAAAAGTCGTATTCAAAGTTCTCAACTTACTTTAAGAAAATTACAATATACTTGGATCCAGGCTTGTATCCTGATAATCATGTGATTCTGTGGGAGAGCGCTCGATCACCTGTACTTAATGAGGGCTTTGAAGTGAAGAGAAAAGGAGACAAGGAATTTAATGCAATAATTAGACTAGAAATGAATTATGTGCCAGAGAAATTCAAGCTTTCTTCTTCTTTGTCTGAAATTCTTGGAGTTGATGTAGAAACACGTTCACGAATTTTGGTTGCAATTTGGCATTATGTGAAGTCTAGAAAGTTGCAGATCCCGAATGATCCATCCTTCTTCATGTGTGATCCTCCACTAAAGAAATTATTTGGAGAAGAGAAGGTGAAATTTGCAGCGGTTTCACAGAAGTTGAGCCAGCATTTAACTTCTCTGCAGCCAATTCACTTGGAACATAGGATAAAACTATCAGGGAATTGTCCTGCTGGGACTTCCTGTTATGATATTATAGTTGATGTTCCTTCTCCATTAGAAAAGGACCTTGCTGCATTTTTAGCAAGCACTGAGAAGCACAAAGAAATTGATGCTTGTGATCAATTAATTTGTGATTCTATAAAGAAGATACATGAGCATCGAAGGAGGCGGGCTTTCTTTCTCGGCTTTAGTCAGTCTCCTGCAGAATTTATTAATACTTTAATTGCTTCACAGAGTAAAGATCTAAAGCTTATTTCTGGAGATGCAAGTCGTTATGCAGAAATTGAGCGCCGTTCTGATTTTTATAATCAGTCATGGTAAGTTTTTTTTCCTTTCTTTTTCCGATGTCTAAATTGTGTACATTTCTGTTTATATTGCTCATGTATTTATGTATATATCTAAAGTAGCCATATCCTAGAAGATGAGTTTTCACTGTAGTGCACCTGGTCAATGGAGGAGTTTGGTTTGATCCAAGTGAAAAATAAAGAAGATAAGATTAATAGACAAGTATTTGACAGTAAATGTTTAATTTTTGTTGGATTGTTTAGGGTTGAAGATGCTGTTATTCGTTACCTGAATCGCAAGACTGCCGGAAATGATACTCTTGGAAGCACTTGAATTTAGGATTGACAATAGGTGACATGAACATCAAGACCTGTAATGTCATTCCGGCCCCTGTTTATATTGTTCAACTTGTAGTTAGATGGAGGAGTTGAGATCCAATTTGCCGTGGCCTTCTGGTGGAATTTTTGTAAAGGTTGTAGTTCATGATGTTAATCACGTTTCATGAGAAAGGCATCATCTGTTGTACTATTTCTCTACATGGCAGACCTTGTCATTCGGCATTCATCCAAGCATCTTGGCTCGTCCTGAATATTCAATTGTTCTTAATCAGATGATAATTTCGTACTCATTTAATTAACTAGAGTTCGAGTTACTAGCAATGATATATGAATGTGCTTTTCTATAAGCACAATGTAGAGGAGATTCAGACAACCAAGTTAGCAAAACCTTAACCGAACTATGCACTGCAGCCCCTCTTCCATCCTTTCTTTCCTCAGGCAGTATCAGCAGTTGAACCACACAGTAACTTCCACATTGTAATAAGACAAATTTAGCATGTCCATTGTTAGTTTGAGATTCTTTGCTATATAATTATTTGCACATCCTGCTTTGCCTTATTCTAAACGTTTCTGGTTCAGTCATTTCCAGTTGGTCTCCCACTCAATCTTCTTGCTCAACTGGGTATAAATAGGCCATATCTCAGCACATTTTGTGTTTTGACTGTCCTGTAAGAAATTCTCGTTCTATCAAGAACACCAGAAGCCTGAATCAACTTAAATTTGAAAACTCTTTTTACTATTGGTTTTCTTCGTCTAATTTAGATTACGCATACAGTGTGATATTCACTAAAAGTGATTGCTAGAGATAGCTTGTTTTAAGAACTGTTAACTCCTTACTAACAATCAGAGATCAGACCATGACTAATGTAATTTAGCGTTGGAAAACAACAAAATCTTCGAAAAGTGTATATCTGTATGCTAGGAATGGTTTATAAATTTTTTTAAAGTTATTGTCAAATGTCTGTAAATAAAATATGTTAAAAGTCTACTTTTACTATATCATTAGCACCCAATGAAGGAATCTTATAGATAGTAGCTAGAAGAATCTGCCAGAGAGAACATGAAGATAAATCCAAGTTAAAAGGTTCAAATCCACCAGTGGTACCACTCATGCAGCTGGACCTTTCATCAAAATATCTATTTTGTAGCAATGTTGAATTGAATCTTGTTGGTACCTCTGGATCCTATATGGGTTTCCAGGGATTCTAATCTTCTAGTTGCTTCCTGAGAAGCATGTGCTAAGATTTTGTGGTTGAGCCATCTCTTCACTGGGTGTCCTACTTCTACACTTTTTTTTTTCTTTTTTGACAGCTAGATGGATCGTTATAAAAAATCTTCACTGGTTAGCAAATCATTGAATGAAGATCTTGTCATCTTTATTGCAGTGCAACTTTCTTCTTTTACTAAAAAAAAAAAAGAATCTTTTTTTTTTTTTCCTCCGACCATGTCACTTATTAGTATTTCATAGGATCACGACTATTAGTTGTTAGCGGGGGAAGAAAAATTTTTACCACATGAAGTGGGAAGGGATGGATTGAACTTGCGCCCCTCAGCATGCTTCCATGAAGCATGACCACTGAGCCAAACTCTAGTGGCGCATTTTATCCATTTATTCACTAATATTTCTCAGTTATCAATTTACTTTATTATACTTATAAACTCGTATCTTTTATTTACCTAATCCGAATTTGTCCATTAAATTTGTGAAATTAATAGAAACTAGAAATTTAAAGGTGCAATAAAAAAAATAATTTTAAAGATGTGAAATAAATTTAAAATAAAAATAAAAAATAATATTATGGTTGAAATAAATTCAACCTAAAAGTTTATATTTGTAATGAAATTTAAATTTAAGGGTGAAGCAAAATAATTCAATTAATAAAATATAAGAGTGAAATAATGCATCCTACATTTCTACCTATGGATAGATAAATGATGAACAAAATTGAAGTTCTTTTTCTTAGAGATATTTGTACCCCATGTTGGACCACAATTCAGTTCAAACAAAAAATGTTGGACTTGTGCTCTTATCTGCAAATTCTGCACATACCAGTTGAACTCATAAATATGCAATAAGATTACTATCAGTAGGATTTTCTACCAAAAAAAAAAGGGGTCTACCATTTATAAACTGAGTTCTATTTTTTTTTTTTAACAGAATTGAATATATAAAATCATGAATTGGTTTTTAAAAGAATTCAATATATAAAATCATGAATTGGTTTTTAAAGTGATCATATTATGCTATATTTGTAATTAGTTAATAAGCAACGTGATTGTGATGAACACATGGCCAAGATTGAGAATGGCTGGCTGCAATGTCTTTTCCACAGTATATAATGCATGGTGCTTGTCCATTTTTTTTTGCAAAATCACTTCCAAGTTAGAAACTCGCTGCCAAATAACTTTGCTATTGAACAGGTGATAAAAAGGTGGATGGATCCAAAATTTTTTGCAATAAGAATTGGCAAAAATATGCACATTTCAGTTTCAGGAAAAGACCAACACATTTGAGCTAAATAAAATATCTTCCATGCATTTTTGTGGAAGATTTTGGCAATAAAAATATCTTTTCTCTTGGAATATTTTGTGCCCTACTACTCACCTTATAAAAGTATGTAGAGCCATTTAAGGCCTAAATATATATATATATATATATATATATGGACGAAATTAGGTGTCACGATTAGTGTTGCGAATCGCGACAAATGACGGAGCAACGAAAATGCCCCCATTTTACATGGGAGCTGTTTGTTTTGGAGGTATTTCCGTCATTTGTCGTGATTCGCGACAACAACCATTACCCTTTTTATATATATATATATATAGCTGAAGGACTTGTTGATAAAAGCAATTAATTGCTAAGGTACTAAAATTTACGAGACTTGAACGTTCTTGACAATTTGCACATATTTTACCATGCAATTAAAGAGAACTTCCTTAGACTATAGTGCATTAAAAGAAAACAGTAATAAAAGCTTGCACCACTTTAATTTGAGATAGGTCACTTTCTAAGAAAAAGAAAGGAAATTAGTGTTCCAATTTTCAAAAGAAAAAATGAATTAAAAATATAAGGGTTCTTTTATTGAGGGGAGGGTTGATTTTTGGAATTGATTTCAGTCATTTAAAGAGGTATGGCTGTTATTATTGTGTAGTAATCGATACTTAAATTGTTTCTATTTGTTAAAAGATATACAGTCAGTAAGGTATTGGTTTAAAAATTATTTATTTCAAACAAGAGGTTTGTTGAATTCTGCCACGCGTTATAATTAATGAAACTTAATTTTTATCGAATTTCAAAAAGAGGATTGTCGTCTATTATACAGTCCATTAATATTTAATCGTTTAACCATCCTATTAATAAAAAAATATATAAATTTTTTTCTATATATTAAGGAAAAAATTAGTCAATTAAAATCATAATAATTAATTATAGAAGACGTAAAATCTCATATAATGAGTTTGCTTTAGTTTCCATAACACTATTTTAAGTTTCTCAAATAAATTTCCCTTAATTTCTGGTCAATATATATATGCTGCTTGTTGTCAACTTTAATTTGAATTTTCAGTATTAGTTAATGGTTATCAAAGTTTTTGACAAGAGCAATTTCAAAACAATTTTACAGAAAAATCATTAGAAGCTTCTAACCAACAAAAAAAAAAATTATTTAGAGAGGAAGGTTCAGCCAGTTGACTCCAGTCTCCAATCATATATATATTGATCAATTCAATATATGTATTCATATTTTCTTAAAGAACATGTGATGTTTATGGAAAAAAATCAAATAAAATCGCACACAATTTCGTTCCATTAAAATGCAAGAAATTTTAGGCTTTTGTCATAATCAAAATGTACCAACCACTATGATAGGAATTTATTATACTGATTATTTTCTGATTGTGAACTTTTTGAATCGTAGCCTAAAATGAAAAAAGGCTTCTTTAGTCAAAAAAAGAAGATTACAAAATTTCTTAGATGTTACATTGTATCTTAACGAAACTGACTATTGACTCATTCATAAAAATACAAAACAATAAATTGGTGCATAGCCCGAGTAGTATGTTGAGGTTTTAGAGACAATTTTTAAGTTGGATTAATTTTTATCTTTCTATAAAAAAATATATCAAATAAATAATACAAAATTTTATTTATGTCAAAT
>CATIWO010527307.1:0-18637 GCA_949673435.1 Macaranga tanarius | reverse complement strand
TAATTTTTATACTTGTCAATGGAATTGATAGGCAATTGCCAAGGTACCATCACAACAACACAAGTGAAACAAATGGTAGTGGAAAAGAGACAATTCTTCTAACCATGTAGCTGTAAGTCATGATCATCAAATTAAAAGAATTAGCATGATTTAGAGATAACTGGCAGCATCAGAATTTTATCTCTTCACAAGTACAATAATCATGGTGAGATCAGTTACATCACTTGAACCTTGTGAAACAAACTTCGCCTGATCCCCAATTCAACATTTGTTAGCATTATTAGTACTTTCACCAAACCCATTTGGACTTTTTATTAACACATCAATTTCCTTACAAATTAAGAAAAAAAAAACCCCCACTAGCTAATCAACCACAATTTTGCATATTCCAGTCACTTAATTATGCTGCAGAAGACTTGTACCTACATATAACCTTACACCTTAAAACTCTATCCTGAACATAAAATCCTGGCATCACCATGATCTTAACTCGGCTTTGACTGTGTGATCTTTGCCTATCCATGAACATGTCTTCCATGTAATGTGGATCATAGCTCCTATTCTCTTCAACCCTTAAAATTGTCAGGGGCGGATTGAATGAAAAAGCAAGCAAATGAAGCAGCCATATGCATTTAGCAGCAACAAAGAATGCCTGAAGAAGCTGTTCAGGCCATGGTCTTGTCCAATTCATTGAAGTAATAATGCAACTCATCTTCTGATCACAAAATTTGCTGAACTCTTCACTGTAATATTTAGTCCCCTTCCTTAAAACTTCATTCCAGCTTAGATTCCTCAGTCCAACAAACGATGCAAAGTGCGCTTGTCGATCTTGTTGAGGGTCTAAATGCTTTGGTGAACCATTCTTTTGGAACACTGAATTCTCAAAATCTTGATAGAGGGATTGGTTTATGATAGCTTCTAAATGGTACAGTACTGCCCTGGAGTATCTTGAATTGAGAGACAGTTTAAATGGTTGAAGAAGCAAATTCAGGTTGTCCATAAGGGTACCATCTGTTTCCTCAATCTGTCCTACAAGGGTCTTGCAGAATTGTTTCACTGACAATCTTGCTTCAGAAACTATCTGCAAAAATCCTTCTACCATCACCTCTTCGCTTACCGGCATCAAGCTTTCTCCATTTCCATCATTTGTTTTACCTCTCTTGGGGATATTTCCCAACTTTTCACTTATTTGTTGTGAACCGTTTGCTAGTGTTGCTTGCCTTAAGGCTTTCTTTAACTCTTCACAGTAAGTCTCCAAGTACTCAAGCTTCTGTCTTAGATCCCCAAGTGAAGATTTCATCTCGGCAACCTCCAGTAAGGCTGCATCTCTATTCTCATTTGCTTCTATCAATTCCCTCTTCAATGTTTCAATTGATAATATTCCCAAGTCCTTGAAAACCTGAGAGACTTCCTCAGATTCTGTTCGGTTTGGCGAATTCTCATTCTTATGCTTCTTCTTTAACTTTGGAAACAACCATGACATCATTCCACCTCGATTTTTTGATTGTGGTTGAATTGATGAGTGTGAATCTGTCCATGGGACAACAATGTTTGAGTTCCTGCTGTTTCTGGCTACATTTTCGGACTCACTAGTGATAGCGGCTGGCTTGCACCTATTGCAAGTAGATGCAGATTTAAAATCTGCCAAGCTATTTCTTCTACAGGACTTGTAGAATTCTGTTCCAGGAGATGATGTTTGAAGCACAGTAATGTTGTTTGCAGAAGATCCGGTGACAGATTTCTGATCTTCAGCTGGACAAATGTGGGATTCAGAACTTGCCAAACCAAAAGGAATCCCTTTTCTTGATGATGAATTCTCCTTCTTGTAGTCTGATAAAACAGTTTCATACCCACTTCCTGCTTCTATCCCATACTCATCCCAACTTTCGGATAACGTTCTTGATTTTGGTAATATTTGATGATGCCCTGACAACTCTTCATCTTCATAACTCTGTTCTAAGTATAAACATTGAAACAATTAGAAACCTACTAGTATCCATATTACAACAACAACAACAAGAAAATGTGCTAATATTGATGAGTAACTGATTATTTCAAGAAAAGTATTTGAAAATGTAATAATCTTAGCTGCAAAAGAACTTCAAATTGGAGCATATTACAAGAAATTCTGGCTGATAATAAAATAAAAATTTTATAAGTATGGCTACAAAACTCAAGATTCACGCATGAAAATTTAGTTGACAAACACTTGAATGAAGCTGAAGCAAAGAAAAATTATAATATTCCTCGTAAAATGCAAGACTAAGGATTTTGGAATTATTCTAGGTAAAGATAATAAACTCAAAATATCCTGTGATAACAACTAGCATGAATTTATTGAGAAATTCAACAAATATACATAACTAATTAATGCTCATAATAACTTGGAAAATATACATGTCATAATCACAACTATACTTAAATCTAAATTCCTTTGCTTTTATTATTTCTGTTATGAACCTGAAAACTTCTTTTTTCTTTTTTGCTTTTGCATCTAGAAGCAAAGTATAAAGGGAGCAGCAAAATGGAGTAAGAACTAAGAAAGAAACCATATTCCATCAAGAAACCAAAAGACCCATTTCAAAAAGAAAGAAATTTACAAGTGTATAGAGAAAGAGGCTAAAACTTACTGGAGTAAAAACAGGGTAATCTTGAGCAGAGAACTGAGAAACAGGGCGTGAAACAGGGGAAGAAGAAGGGTATTTGAGATTAGCAGGGCTGTTTCCATGCATTAGAGCAGCATGGAGAGCTCTAAGCTCCACAGCTTTAGCAATGGCAGCTTGTATCTCTTGTCTACTAACTTCATGGTTACTGTTATCGTTATTATTATCAAGATTTTGAAAGAATTGATGAGCAGCAGTAGAAGCAGCAGCCATGAAAAACAGAGCATAAAACAGAGTAAAGCATATAATAAACCCAAAGGAAAAGAAGAAGAAAAATATTATATGGTTGAGGATATTACATAAGACAAAGAAGCAAACAAAATGTAATTCACAACTGGGTATGTATCTAATGGCTGGATTTGATTTGTAGACAGAGAGATGATATGATATCTTTGTGCAAAAAAATAGAAAGAGAAGAGAGAGTTGAAGAGCTATCTTAAAATCCAATGAAAGATTTTGTCTTTGTTCAGTATATTTTGGGCACAAAGAGAGAATAAAGAAAGGATAGGTAGTTGTAGTAGTATTTTTTTTTACTCTATGAAGGCAAAGGCCTTGGTGGTTTGGCAAGTTTACTGAAATGCCCATAAATTCTCAAAATAACCCAAAAGAAGAAAATGAAAATGGTGGTGTGGTACCACTATCAACATGCATGATTGTTTTGGTACTATCATTAATGGTTGTGTGTGGAGTAGACCACTACTATTGCTATACCAAATTTTTGATCAAAATGGTGGGCATTTCTCCATGCAAAAACCGCTTTAAAACACTAGTTCAAATCATAACAACTAATCATGTAAATGAGTTGTCTGTTAAGGGTGGACTTAGACCCACTTTGATTAGATATGCTTCTTAAATGCATATTGATGGAAAAAGAATTTAACATTTGTTGTTCAAGAATACAGTTATCTTCCGGAATCATCAATTTTCAGGGGAAGAAATTGTCAATTATTTGGCTTTAGATAACTATTTCTATTATTTTGGAAGAAATGACTTTACAAGTATCTTCTTATGTTGAAAAAGGAACACATAAATATTACACAAACACCACTTCTATAATATAATGTTCTTTAAATCATGAATGTAAAATTGACATTGGAAAAGAGAAGAAAAGAAAGCCCCTTCCCATTGAGTGCTACTAAAGAAAGTTGAGGAAATCATTTGCCATTGGAATATTATACTCCCTCCATATTACCTCTTTCTGTTAACTAAGCCAATTCAAGATGAAACTAGCTGGTTGTGAAAATGAAAATCCATCCACCATAATTATTATATGCACGGTATCTCTTTTAAAAAATAATAATAATACATAGCTCTTTTTTTAGTTATCTAGCGCTGATTCAAGAAAATTTAATTTAATAAAAATTTAAATATGAAATTTCCTACTAAAAAATGTTTGCATGGCTATTTTTCTTTTTACAGGATCCTGTATTTTTTTTTAAAAAAAACAAAGAATAAATTAAAAGCATACATATTTTGTAATTTTAGTGACAATTATGGTGTTGGCCGTGTAAAAATTTGTTATTGAGCTGTCCCAATATAGTGTTGAAGTGGGGGACACTTATCCAATACCTTCCAAACCCTCTTCGTCAATCTCTTTTTACTTAAACAGTGATTTTGTGAATATTGCTTGCTGTCATTGTGGGGACCAAACTGAGACCACTTTCTTCGAATTACATGATAAATGTAATTTTCAATTTTGATAAAACGAAGGTAGTGCATTGTCTCAAGAAGTCCCTTTAAAATTTTATACGTTCAAAACAGACTTTTAAAGGAAAATTCTTTGCAATTTGCCTCCTAGTCAAAGTTACTAATCCAAGCAGCAACAACCTCTCCAAATGACCAAATGTGAGAAGCTTTTGTAAGAGTCTCTTTTGTGGTATTGCTGTAAATGAATTGCTGGTTTTTTTTTTTTTTTTGGGTCAGTTTTAATACTTCTTTATATTGCGTAGAGTTACCATCATTCTCTGTTGAAAGTGTGATTTAAGATAATCCCCCAAATTCTCTTATACACAACCTAAATCTGTCTAATATTTGTGTCATGTTGCAGTGTTTAAAGGGATCCTTAAAAATTTGTAAGCCCTACTAGTTTACAAAAACAAAAAATTGAAGATAGTAGTTTGATCATGGTTTTTTTATATATTTTTATTTGGAAATGGAATTCCACGTAGGATTAAACAGACATTTTAAAAATATGGAGTTCATTTTCTCCCATAACTACTTTGAATAGAAAATTATTTTAGTTTATTGATAAATTAACTTTGTGAATCAACCACTCCATTGGAAAAGTAAGTATGGTTTGTCAACCTCCACATGCAAAAAGTTGCATTCTTGAATTTAATCACTACCACCGTAACACACTTTTATTTATTGTTTAATTAAAACATTATACTAAAAACATTTAATTAACTTATAATTTTATGTGTTCTTTAGTTCCCATGCATAATAATTTCCTTAAACTGTTAAACTCTAAATACCTAACACAAAATTTTTCAAAGTAAAAAGTACCTAACTTAAGAAGAATTAGGTTGCTAATCATAAAAATTTGGTTTCATTTGTTTTGAAGATCCAAAAGGTGAAGGAGACAAGTAATTATGGTTAGAAAACTATAAAGTTATAAATTTTGAAAAGTCTTTGCAGTGCTGACAAAGTTATTATAAGGTAAGAATCTGAAGGCAAAATTGTCTTTTTATTTTTTCAGTTCATAATTTTTTTTTTTGTTGATTTCTTACTTTAATTACACCTTTTTTTAAAAAAAAAAAAATATATTTGCTTTATTTCCTTGTTTCAGTGAATTTATTATGGTCTAAGCTGTGTTTTAGTGGAGATTCATTTCTTGGAGTAGAAGTTCTTCAATTTTAGGGCACGCAATTAATATATGTTCCATTAATGCCAAAAGGACGTTACTAATTCCACAGACTTTAAGGGTCCAATTTATTAATTATCATCTTATATATAATTAAACCTTTGAAAATTAATCTGCAAAACAATGTCTAAAGGGCAGAAAAACATATATATATATAGTTATGGAGTAAAAGATCGAATTGGAGCCACCAATTAGGGTGCATGTGTTAAAAAAAAAAAAAAATAGGGTGCATGTGAGAACTACATAAAAATGGACCCAACCCAGCAAATGCATATGATACCACGATATTTGATATACTTTTGACGGAAATAACCCACCCAACCCACCATTTCCTCATTAATTGCTTGTACAATAGATAGCTAACACACTTGCCAATACTTTATGCTTATAATTAGTTAGATGTGTGTATATATATTTAGGCACATGGCCTTCATCATCGGAGCCTGGTGTAAAGTTCAATTTAAGGATGGGAATTCATTAATTAAGAACAAAGTATTTTATATATACCATACCAAAATCTTTTTAAACAATAAAGATGTGATGAAAGTACTTGTAAAGTTGTAATGATCAAAACCATCTCATCCCTCTCTATTTTGCTTCTGTAGACCCACTAATTATCACTTCCATGGACACACAAGTTTTTTTAAGCAATGATATTATATTTAATTAACCCCACACGATCACATTAACCATAGAAATTTTAGGTATATTTTGCAAGAGGGTAAGGTAATTAATCACTAAGAAATTAATGTTCCTGCAAATTAAACAAATCGCCAGTTATGTGTCACTTCAAATTATAGAAAAAAAAGTAGCTATATGATATAATATAATAATATGTATGTATTATGCATATATAATTTAGAAGCTTAAGGTCTCTTTCATTTTGCCACCAGACTTGTCTGAAAGAAACAAGAGACATGGCCTTGCTGTGTCTCTTTCTTTGGACTGACAAGAACACAGAAGAGAAACTAGTGAAGGATAGAACCAAAGAGGTCAAGAAGTAGCTAGCATGAGCATATACAGCAGGCACAAGCACAAAAGCATGGCTATCTTTTTCATTATGAGATGACCACATGCAAATTAAAAATCTTTATTCACTTTTTTCTAGTACAATATATATTCTCTTATTTTAAGTAAATTATATTCGTATTCAAAGTGAAAGTAGAAAGCTTGTGTTGTGTATACAGCTTTTCCCTCGTATATTGTTTGGTTTTTGTCCTGTTTTCTTTGTTCCATCTTGGAAAAAAAGGGATTCCAATTTTGTTAATTATAAGCTTAATCAACTAATAGCTAAGCATGAGTAATTTTTTTAACCATTTTATGAGTGAATTTATATTAATTTATCATATACAATAATTATATATTTCTATTGTGTAGCTAGGTAGGCTTTTTATTATTGATAATTATCGTCTTGGATTGTTGTCTTTAGAGTAACCCTTATCTTCTTGCACAAATGCCAAGTGATTTGTTGATAAATTTTGTTTTATTTATAATACACACTTTGAGATTGCAAAGAACTTGAAAGAATGGAACCATGGAATTTTCACATGGGGTTTTGCTCAAAAATGATAGTGAATAATATTAATACGGTGTGAGTGTGTGTTTGTACAGAGCTTGAATTCTAAAGTCCAATGCTTGAAAGAGATTAGGCGAGTAGGCATGAACACATCGATCATGACAATAATGTAGGCGTGAAGACACATTGTAAACAATAATTTAGCTCAATATAGGAACATATAAAGTGGTACCACAATTAAAAGGAAAGAATTGCCATGGGGTCAGGCATGGGGAATCTAATTTGTTGGTGAAAAATGTAGTTTAGTTTGAGACAAATTGAGAGCTGTCAGCAAAACCATATTTTGAAGCTAAGCTTAAGCAACTTTATTACACAATCGCCAATATTTATACTCGTACTTTGTCCTGTTTCTCAAATAATTCTCCCTTCAATTGCTAATATTGAGAGGAATAATACTCAACCAATCCTCTTGGATGCTTCCAAAAAATCCATATTCTTTCTCTGATTCCGATTTGCCTTGTCGACTATTTGTATTTTCAAGAACAGTAGTGATAAATTTCTTTTTTAAAAAAAATTATTAAGTTTAAATATTTTTAATCAAATTAATGGTTGTAATGAAATATTTGCTCATGTAGAGACTCTCGAGTAAACTAAATGTGAGAAAAATTACTGAGAGTACATGCTGGGGAAAGAGAACATGTTGGTGCCTGGAATGGTAATTGTTCACTCATTATTTGATATGCTGAATAGTTTGAAAGAGACATTGTAGCATTATCTATCATCACCTATTGTTGTCTTTTTGATGAAATCAATTTGTAAAAATGATGAAAAAAAAAAAAAAAAAAAAAATCCTGCTCTACTAGTGTAAGGGTATGAATGATGCAAATATAAGGAAGTTTCACATGGCATAGATGCAATAGAGACAAGAAACCTCATTAATTATAGCCTCATATGACAATGTCCCAGTTCTTAGTTCTCACCGATACATCTACCCGTGATTCTTTGCACAGTTTGAGCTAGTCCACCGATCCTATCCTATCTCTTTGCAATGTGATTGATTATGCGAGACAAATGGGCCGTGATATTTAGGCCCAGCATTTTAAAGCAATAAGCAAATGAACAAATAAACTTCCTTTCATTTCAAGCTTCTTCTCCTTGGTTGATTTTTACAGATTGCATAACACAAGTTACACAACCCACACCCACAGTTAGGCAACACGTCCCAATTCATGTGTCACTCAGCATGGACAAGTTGCTGGGCACCTTGTGCTCGGGCTACTTTTGAGGGCATTTAAGGCATCTGCTATCTACCATCTGATCGGTATCTAAAGTAAGACTGGCATGTTAAGTGGTCTGAGTAACTGGAACCTTATCTCTTTACGAATCATCGGGGCTGATTTGGCCTCGGACTGAGTACGTCTGTTGAGATGCAACCAGCAAAGATGAATTCTGCAACCAAACGTGACTCTCATATATCATGGCTAAACTATATTAATTGATTAAAAGTGTTGTGATTTGTAAGCTCCTAGGGAAAGCGAAATTAATAAAACCCAAAAGATGGTTATGACAAAATACAGGTAAAAGAGTTCTGAAAAACAAGCTCTCAGAAAGATATATTCGTTATCTAAAATTTACAAAAAGAAAAAATACAAACCTTGGTTCCAGCTATGATGGCACCATTGATGGGATGTGCTGCACATGCAGTAACAGATTCAGACAATAGAACAAACTTATTTTGTTTGTCATTGTTGTTTGCTGACGAATGCCTCTCTGCATCCTCACTAAGACAACAAAACTTACATCCATCAACAATTTAATTATTTGAGTACAATCAGATCTATCAACAATTCAATTTAATTCTTGTCTAGCCAATAAAGAAAAAATTAGGCCATTTGCCAATATTCAGCCTGCAAGGAAACAGATGTCCAAGCACAAAAATTTACACCTGTTACTTACCGATAGTCTACATGGCAGGGGGAGCTAGTGTCAGGATAGAAATCCAAAAGATGAATGCCTTTGGCGGATGATGAGCCAACTGCATATATCTGCATTAGAGCATACCAGTGAATTTGAATTTCACAAAGCATAACCCACCACCAAGCTCAAGCCTTGACATGCTTGTTCTAAACAAACACGTATGAGGCAGTACGTAAAATTAGGTTTGGGAGAGGGTGAGGGAAGCATGCGGCCATTATATTATGTAGCCCCTTACGGTAAGTTAACAAAAACTACATTGGCAGCCAGATAAGTTGGACTCTGAAAAAATATCCCCAAGTCAGACACACCATAAATGAATCAAGCAGGAGGTAAGGGCAAGTAAGCTGATACCGTATGAAACAAACTCGACCCTGGTGAGTGGTCACATACAGACATGTCGTAGAAGAATCAAAATTTGTGCCACAAGAAAAGCAATATCTAGGTGACAAACGCTTATAAATTATGGATAATGACTCTATGAAACAAAGCGCAACCATGACATGAAATGCTTATAAGTTGAGATATCTTACAGAGTATGTTGGTAGCCATGATGGTTTTCTCAAATATAACAGATCGGCTGAAACGTTGGAATTGTTCCTAATCGATCAAAACAAAAAGGTACATTTACAATTAGAAAATGCAATTTGGCAAAGTCAGCAGTAAGAATAGGTTCAACTTAGAGTATATATTATATTTACTTACAACCAAGCTGGGGGAGGGCAATGGACGTGCGTAATTCGACAGTTATATATATCGAGAACACCTGACCTGTGAAATATCAGAGACTCAGAGTTGAATAAGTACAAGTGATCAACATCCAATACGCATAGGTCGACTAACTAAATAAAAAAGCATAAGTACTAATCGTCAAATACTCATAATTTATCCATATTGAATATGACAGACAGTATTTTCTGACCTACCAACCATCATCAAGATGGAATGCCAATTGATATGGACAAGATGGATCAAAATCGATAGAGTGCACTTCTTTGGGGACAATAGCTGATTGAGCCTGTGCAATGAAGAGGATTGAAATAAACAAAAATGACCTTCGAGCAATAAGTTCCATATGGTGTGTGAAATCCAATTAATGTTCCACAATGTGATAATCTCTAACGTTGCTTATTCTGTTGAGATTTGATATCTATAACAATTAAATTTTAAGGCGCTAATAAAGCAGCCAGACCATCCTTGTTAGAACATTAGTGAGATTTATTTGTAGTAAAGAACAGGGAACTTAAGATTATATGCCATGATGGATCATGTAAGTTTTTAAACCACAAAATTACCTACTGTAGGTAACCTGTCATTTTTATATTTCTATTCATCATTTCATGTGATTTAAACGCCAATTTTAAAATCCCAAGTTTGTCAATCTTGTTTAAATTGTTTCTCAATCCAAGTACAACAGTTGGAAAAGGCGTTCTGAAGAAATGGATTGGAAGAATCATACATACCTTCAAAGTCCCAATTCTCTCTAACATTGATGCAAGCTTCCAACTTGTTATGGGTGGGTGGCATACCTGTTTGTACAAAACTCGAAATATTGCAAATGAAGATAAATGAGCAATGCAATTACAGCAACGAAAACCAAAAGTAAACCTATGAATATACTGAATTCAACTAAGCCACCTGGTGGCAATGTCAAGAGCTAACTATCATTGTAGTTTATGCAATATGTGCTGCACACATAATTTCTTTGAAGCCAATAGAGCATACAACCATTATAACTTCAAGATGTCAGTTTGTAAATGATTACTTTTTCTGTTTCATGTTGTTACAAGTGCTCAACAATGTACCTCTTTATGACTATGAAAAGCAGCATGCGATCTACCTCCACGAAGATCCCACAAATAAATTGCCCCATGCCTGCCAGCCCCAAAAACCATCTACTTCAAAAAAATATATTTACATATTAATGTAGGTTCATTCAGAAGATAAAATATGAAAATGACAAACAATAAAAAATGTTGTCACTTTTTGGTGAATCTACTACTTAAGAAGGCAAAGAAAACATTTACAGATTACAAAGACCACACAAATGCAAAGTCAAACGAATAATTTTTGAAAGCTATGGAACTTAGACAACAGTATGCATCCAATATTATGTTGCTGATGTTTGCCTGTTTACTGAAAGGCAAATGCTTGCACAAAATGTTGCTACTACACATTATTAGATTGATCACACACCCACACACACAGAGAAATTAAAAATATGAAAAAAAACTAAAAATTTCACCTCACTCAGAGAACACAAATGAATTTCACATAAAAAGCAGCAAAGGTGCAGCATTGGGAATTTACCTGATTTTTTTCATCCACTTTGATACTGTTGATATTGCTACGGCAATTAGTTGTGAGCTCAAGACATGGAAGAACACCCTGTCTTCTATCCCACAGATTAACCACACCATTGGTATCAGAAGCAATTAACCTAGCATCAGAAGGAAAACGAGGGAAAGCCAAGTGATACACACCTAAAAGATAACAGCTATCGAAGATGAGATTATACAACAATGACCCATCAAAATTTGAACATAATTTAGTTCATTGGTTATTAATAACCTTCCATTGAAGATTAGCATTCATTATCAAGGTTTACAAACCAGAGTTGATATCTCAGACTATCCACTTTACCCACCTTGATTTGTCAAATGTGGTAAAAGCTATATCAGTAAGACCTTTTTGAATGTCAGATCCATGAACAGTGACAGTGCGCTTAGTTTTTAAAACCTGTATCCACAACAAACAAAATCATATCAATTATTTAAAAAAATTGAAGATAGAACTGCACACGTATTGAGAAAAAAATTGGTAAAGAAACTAGTCAATAAAATATGGTGGATTGGATGAGAGGTGAAATATACTTACTTCAACGGGTTCAGAAGAAATATAACCAATATCAAAAATGAGTACTTCATTTTTTTTCATAGATGTGCAAGCCACCTGGAAAAGTGACAATTCATTTACTGATCATAATTGTATGTCACATTTTAGTGAAAAAGATTTTACAATTGTCTGAAAACAAGCAAGTGGAGAATGATTGCGAACCTCATCTTGATTAGCAATATTCCAACGAACAACATCAAGTCTTTCATTCAAGGAAATGTGCAATACATGCTTGCTTTCATCTTCTTTTACTGATAGGAAGAGGAAACTAGAGATAATGCAGTGACCAGAAAAAAAAAATATATATATATATATACACTGAGAGGGATGCAGATACATCTGAGGGAATAGAAAAGCTGGCAGCTACGATACACAGGCAGAGATGTGACTGTGACACACTGATACTCACATATCAACTTTGTATGCAATTTAAAGAATAGCTAGGGCCTAGATTACCATTGAATATAAACATGTATTTGAAAAATTAAAAAGTTTGTGACAAAAAAATAGAGAAACTTACTCGGCACTAAGCCATTAGAAAGGCAATAAAGAGTTTCAAAGTCATGCACTGTTAAGCACCCTGATTTTGTCACAGATACCAAGTAAATTCCCTGCAAATATATATATTTACAGATAAAAATAAAGAGAAACAAGAGTAAACCAAAACACAAAAATTTCACAATCCTGAGCAGAAAACAATTGAAATACAAATAAATAAACAAAAGGCAGTATGTCATATCTGTGATTCACCTTGGTGTCAAATTCGAGGGCAGAGATGCCTCGACTGCAAAAATCATGATAAATGAACACTTGAATATCATATAAGAAATGGTGTGAAGAATTAAAATTATATTGTGATGAATAAACTAAACTGTGTAAAAGATATTGGAGAGAAAGCAAGTAAATGCTAACCTTGTAATTGGAGGTGGAAGCGGGTCTATAGTTACAACACTACCAATCCTATTGATACCTGCAGTAGGGAGGTGGCATAGGTGCGTTTGGCATGGAACTCCATTAACATGATAAAAATGGGGAAATGCTCCGATCTATATCAGATTTTAAAATTATAGTCAAAAAAATTCAGCTCGAATGAGAAATAAATATGGAGAAATTGAAAAGGAAGGAACCTGGGAGTAGGATTGAATGAGCAAAGCAGAAAGATGATGGCGGTACTTTCGCTCAAATCTCCCATTTACTTCAATTAGGCTCCTCTTCCATATCTCTCGTCTTCTTTTCAATTCCATAGCACAACAAAACGCAGTTTTATTACTTAATAATATAGCACCACACAAATCGTAGATCTACGCCATTAAAACAACGCTTTTACCTCCGGCCGCACTTAGGGACTTCCGGCGAAGGTTTCTGAGGAACCAAATACTTCTCCATCACATCAACAAACCTCTTCTGCAATCACTTCCTTTCCACAGATTTGGCATCAAATTTTGGGTATTAAGGGTCAGAACTGTCTTAAGTGTTTTTTTCCTTCTTTTATATTTCCCGCCATCACTACTCAGGCTAACCTGCGCCGCTGGCTAGCCTATAGCAAGAGTCAAAATAAATTTTGACCATAAGCGAAACTTATACGTTATATCGTTTGGTTTTTATTATTTACAATATCAATCTTGTCGTTTTGGAAAACGGCAACCCTTGAGCCTCAGTATTCAAAAACAGTATATAAGCGCGTAAAGCAAACGACAAAATAAAGCGAAAAGAAATTGAAAGCTAATTAAGTAACTTCATTAGATCTCAATAGATTTACATTAAGCAGCTAAAATGCACCCAAATTACAAAGAAATAAATCAGCACTCAAATAGGCACACAGATCTAAGCATAGAAACAACCCTAAGCCCTTTCACCCCTAATTCTACGAGCCAACTGAATATCCTTAGGCATAATGGTGACCCTCTTGGCATGAATAGCGCAGAGATTGGTGTCCTCAAAGAGCCCAACCAGGTAAGCTTCAGCAGCCTCTTGAAGAGCAGAAACAGCACTGCTTTGAAACCTGAGATCGGTCTTAAAGTCTTGAGCAATTTCTCTCACCAGCCTTTGAAATGGCAGTTTCCTAATCAAAAGCTCAGTGCTCTTCTGGTATTTCCTGATCTCTCTCAGTGCCACAGTCCCTGGCCTGAAACGGTGTGGCTTCTTCACTCCTCCAGTTGCAGGAGCTGATTTTCTCGCTGCCTTGGTGGCCAGCTGCTTGCGTGGTGCCTTGCCTCCAGTTGATTTTCTTGCTGTTTGCTTGGTGCGAGCCATTGGAGAAAATGGAATTAAAACAGAGTGATTGTTGATCTGGAAAGCAAAGGATTACGAGATAGGCTATTTGATGGAGAAGCAAGGGCTCTATTGGGTGTATTTATAGTGGAGGAGAGTGAATTTTGTTTGCCCCAATTTTGTTTAAGTGATTTTAGGCCGTGGATTAAAGAATTATCGACGGTAGAGAATCTTTTTAAGAGCGTCACGCGGATCGTGATCCGTGTGATACTTTTAGTAGCCAATGGGGTTGGGTTTGTTGAGCGGGGAACTCGAAAATTTTGTGTTTCTTGCAAAGTTATTGAGCCGTTCAATTCTAGCCGTTAGATAGATGATGAGATCGACGCTGGGGACACTTGAAGCAGTGTCACACGGATAGAGGCACTTGCAATTGCAAACAGAGCAAATAGGGCATTATTTTTCTCAAGAACGACGTCGTTACAATCATCTGTTTAAATTTCATCCAATTGTTGTGGTAACAGTACCTCCCTCAAAGAAAAACAACTATGATATTATTATCAAGTGTTTCGGCAATACCATAATAGAATAGGAATTTTTTTAGCTTGGTCTTCGTGTTAGAACAGCTATTATCAACTATTATTATTATTGCTCTCCCTTCTTTCCTCTCTTCTTTCTCCATCTGCGTCTTCTTTTCTTCTACTGATTTTGGGTTTTCTCAAAATCTAAATGTATATATTTTAAAGGTTTATGGTGAAAAGTTTTAGAGTTCTTTTGGATCAGCTGAAGTTTTTGCTGTTGTTGTTGCTTATTTGGAACTGTTGGAGCATTTCATTTTTAATCTCTAGATAAAGCAGTAGCAGCAATAGCAGCTAATTCAAACGAAGTTTTAGTATAAAATTTTTTTTCCACTTTTGTACTTTAATCCATCAATTAGACCAATCAAATTATGAATTTGAAATTGAGATAAATATTTGAAAAATTCAATTAAATAATACTTCGATTTGATTTTTTTTATACATCTGAGACACATTTAGTATAAATGGTCAAATAAGTTTGTTTCATATTTTTATGAGATAAAATTGTTATATTAAGTACAAAATTATTTTATTTTTTTAGATATGTTTTTTCTGTCTAAAAAAATAGTATTTTAATATTCTCTTTGTACTCTTGTAAGTTTCTTAATAACGAATAAAAATTTATCTTTTAGATAAAAAAACAACTATTATTATTATTATTAGATGTAGATAATAACATCAAATTTTTAACTTTTAGTCCATTAAGAATTGAACCTCCTGCACCGTATGATTTAGGCCTCATCCCAATAGAAATATTCATCAAACAATATATTTATCAATGTAATACCTTGCCCCTTCCAAAAAATTGAAGCTAAACCTTTTCTCGGGTGAACGATCTTCAACATCAAGGCAAAATTCTTTAATTAACAAACTTAAGCTTAAAATTAAAATTTAAAAAATTTTCCATTAACAAACTTCAGATTACAGTCAATGGTATACCAAAAAAAAAAAAAGAAGAAAACAGTTGCACAAAAAAGAATGCACGATGACATTCATTTAGCATATACAAACGTACATATATAAAAAGGGGATGAACGACACTATTTTCTTTCCTTCTACTATGACCCGATGAACGACTCAAACCTGTTGATTTTTGCATTATTTCCTATGAATAGTTGTAGAATCTTATTCCTAAATTTCCAGACTAAACTAGTTTTGATTGACATTCAACTCACCTGATTCCGAAACTTCAGTATATACAAAGATCGATGGACAAATAAATACGAAAGTTTCATACCCAGTTGTTTGAAATTGAAAAATCATGGAATCTAAAAGAGGCCTCCCCGGCTGTATCTCGCTCTAGCCTAATCTCTGCCTCATCCCTGATGACTCTACCCTCATTTGGAATCTCAGGTGGCAAAGGTACCACTTGATTCTCACTGGGATGGCGTGCCAATTGAATTTCAGGCGGCAAAGGAAGTACTTGATTCTCATTAGCTTGTCTTGCCAGTTCAGTTTCAGGTGGCAGTGGCATGACAGGATGTGAGACAGGCCTGTGCCGAGCATTGCCTGTGCTCGGTGAAGCCTGTGCTCGGTCCCATAAGAACACATGAATAAGGATGGGCACCTTGGCATGCCGATGCAGTGAAAGTTTTTGGCTGAGGGAAACAGTATCATAACATCGTATTGCTCCTGTTGAAGAAACCATCCAAGGAAGGACCTTCTGGTTTGCTACTCTCGATACAACAAGTAATCTTGAAGCACTAGTGGCTTCTTTGTACAGATCGTTGAGCCCTGACCTCGTTGAGGGAGTGTTTTCGTCACCATCAATCACTGATGAAACATAAATAAATCCCTGTTGAAACAAAGAAATGTTAATCAATCACTTTCCTGAAAGGCATAATATAAATCTAAAACAAGGCCTGGAGGCCTTGAACAGAGAACAGTCAAATAAGATACCTCTTCCGTGCGACTAATGGCGAACCCAAGCTTTATATCACCTTCTCTTATTTTCATCTCTATTGCAAACTCTCCGCATAGAGGTGCATACCAGAGACGGACAGCTCTAACAACACCAATATCAACTCCATGATAATCCTCAAATCCATAAAGACTGGCATGTGCAAGATTAGATAAATCAGACAATGATCCAGCACTCACAGTAGCAGAGGCTGTCTCTCCAGATATCTGTCCAAACATACGAAACAAGCACAGTTCAACAGTCAGAAACCAATGCTGTAAAAACCATTTGAGGCTATCTCCGCATACATAGATATAGTGGTCATCATTTCAAACAAATTAGTAGATAGTGTCAACTGTTGAGCACTGCTTGCACATATACTGATAATCTGATACAAAACTAAATCCCTTTGAAAATTGATATTACCAAGTAACTGAGAGAAAATGTGGGCGACCACAGAATCTGAACATGGTATTAAAGGGTGTAGACACGTTTGTCGGTTAATAGTTTTTTCTATCTTTTTCACTCATTCTTGAGCTACACTATACGGTCAAACCAGAACATTTTAAAGTACAGTAATGTAGTTATGAGTTATGACTGGGGTGTTACCTTTGTAAGCAGGGACTCGGTTTGAATATTCATGAAAACTACAGGAACCCCAGAGGCCTGAGATGCATAGAGCCACGTATTTGCCCTGGCAAGGGTATCCTCCAAGTCATTGTACCGAGAAGCAACTCTATCAGAAACTTTGGGAAGGAGAAGTAAGGAAAGAAAAGAGCTTGAATTAGGAACAGAAAGCATCTCCTGCATCCTCTTCGTCCATGAATAGGCAACATATCCATCTTGAAGCGTAGCCCTGGTTAATGCACTAACTATTCTGGAGCTTCTTGAATCTACAAAATGCAACTAATTATCACTTTATTGCCATAAAAACTGTACACAATTTACTGTACTGACCAAGTAGACCATATAACATAACATAACATCAATTTTAAGCCCAATCAATAAAAACAATTTTAAACACAAGCTCCTAACTAATTAATCAATTATTAATTTAACAACTGATTACGGTGTCGCTTGTCTTTTTCTTTTGTTTTGGTTAATATAATTACGCTTTTGGTGCTAATTAAAAAAGTTAAAGATGCTCCTAATCTCACTCGTGAAAATGAACAAAATCAAAATCCAAAAGTCAAAGTCAACACATCCATACCTTGCAACTCAATGCAGTCGGCCTCCGACCGATCGCTGAAGCCAACAGTATAATTCGGATCCGCAATAGACCTCAAAATGTACTGTTTTCTAGAACCTGACTCAGGCACGATACACGCGTGGAGCTCAGCTAACTCGCTTGAGTCACCTCGACCCCGCCTGACTCGGACATGAATGGAAGTTTCTTTATTTTTAAACGAACTATGAAGAATCTTCTGGACCCCACTCCTTCCGTTCTTAAACGGAGCCTTATAGGAATGAGAAGAAGAACCGGATCCTGACGAAGAACCGGATCCGATCCTAATTTCTTCAACAATATCTCCGGTCTGGAGCATGTCTCCGGTCCATTCGTCGGCTTTGGAACTGCCTTTGAGACATTCAATAGAAAGAACTATGACGGATTTCGGGTCTCTGGGTGGAGTTTCGGGCGGTGAAGTTCGGTCCATGGTCATCTTTTTTTTCGGAGATTTCGATTAGTACGCTGATGGTGTCAAGCTCATGCTGTAACCAAACAGGTACTTCTGACAGAGAGGGTTTTAGGAGAAGATAATTACAGGAGCAATGATGATGGTGGCGATGGTGCTGATAAAAAGAGAAATATGTGAAAAAAAAAAGTCAAAATTTATGGGAGATGATATTTTTTGGTTTCGTGTGGAAAATAAATTTGGATGGAATTTGTTGTTGTAATTATAACAAAAATGAAAGATTCAGACCTTATGCGTTGAATGTGAATTCGAATATATATATGAAAATTAAAAGGAAATTTTTCTAATTTGGTATTGAAATTGGAGGGAACGGACTATTTGTCAATATTTGTTTTTTTATGAGATG
>CATIWO010527299.1:0-14961 GCA_949673435.1 Macaranga tanarius | reverse complement strand
TTATGTAACATCTTAGTTTAAGTTTATTAATTTATCTATTAGTTAGCATTATTTATTGTTTTTTTAAATAGGTTATAAAATAATTTTTTATTATTTTATTTGTTGATGATAAATATATATTTAATTAATAATATAAATTCTTGAATTTCCAAACCGTACCGTTTTATACCGATCCGTTCCGAAAGAACCGAATTTTTGTACCGAACCGTACCGAAAAATCGGTACAGCACGGTATTCCCGTACCGAAAACTAGTACTGGTACTGCAGATTTTATTTTTAAAATTCCCGAAATATAGTACGGTACTGGAGAATTTTTTTCTCCGAATTTACCCGGACCGTGCTCACCCCTACTTTGTGTTGTATGAAATTAATAAATGCTTCCAAATGTTAACTCACATATGGAGCATGCTGGCTGATGTGATACCGCCTGCCGAGTGGCTATATATTTCCCACTCTGGGCGACTTTATAACATGAATATAATGATTAAATAATTTCTATAAATTATAAAAATCAATAAATTGTCAAAATTGACTTGCGAACGATTTGGAGAACTTATTTAACTTCTAAATATACATTTTGAGGCTATTAAAATAATTTCAACAAAATTAATTAATTTAAATGAAAATAAAATAATTTTCGTTGAAATCATTCCATAATTTTTATCACAAAAACGATAAAAGGACAGGACTTCACTCCAATAACAGAAATTATTCGACATAATTTATACTATTTATTAAAATTACTTTTATAAAATATAATATTTTCTACAAATTACAAGTGAATGATTCTAGCGCATGCAAATTGCTTTTAAATAATTGACATAAAAAGACCAAATATTTGCAACTTGTCGCAATTCTACTTTTATAATTTTTATTTTAGTAAAAACTTTTTGACTAATTATTTGATAATTATAATTCACTACTTGTTTTAGTCAAAATTAAGTATGAAGTATCTAACATAGGAGCATAGCATCCTAGATGGCACTGTTTGCGGGGCTCTATTATGATATCAATTATAAAAATATTCAACCTTTGCAATTTGTAATAAATTTGTCCCAAATTTGTAAGTTTATTATATTTTTCTAATTATATTATATTTTATCTTCAAATATGAAATATTAATAATTGGTTATTATATTTAAAATATATATTATTTTTGTTACTTAGATAAATTTTATATATATATTATTTATTAAATAACTAACGTACATTAATTTTAGTTAATAAAGTATTTCAAAATAAAATATATTTGCATGATAAATAGTCAAGCACATCATCAAAAAGTAAATATATATTTTTACATATGTTAAAATTTAATTAATAATTAAAAATACATATTTAAATATCTTTTAAAATTTTTAAAAATTAATAAATCTCTTATTAATAGTAATAAGCGCATGATCGTATATTTGATTTTAATAATTCTTTGGTTATTTATCATGTATTTTTTAAAAAATTACATCTCAATTTATGGATTAATTTTTTTTTAAATATTATGTGTATTTCTCAATTATTATAAATTTGTTAAAAATAAATGACTTACTTATACATTAGAAAACAAATGATGAAAAATCAGTTATTAAATTTATAATAAGTGTCCATATATGTATTGATATTGATAAGAGGTTGAAAAGTGTTAATGCATATATAAAAATCAAATTCATGTGTTCAAAATTTAATCAATAATCTAATACTAAAATTTTTTTTAACATATGTATCAATTATATTTAATATTCATGGTTATTTATAATGTGAATATGTTTCATTTTTGAAATAATTTTACTAATTATATTTATAAAAGATAGTGTGTGTATATATATATTATAAATAATAAACATTTAAGTATTATAATTAATTATTAAATATGACATATTTAAAAGTAATATTGTAACACCCAACCCCACTAATACTCTTATTAGAAGGTTGCACACTTGACCTTCCTAACTTAAGTACTAATGTAGCTGAGTATTACTTCTTTCTTGTCCATTAACTAGTTAACACTTATAACTTAGACATATAAATATAAAATATTCTACTAATATGTGTTACAAGATAATTCTTTCAAAATTGTTCCTCCTCTATTATATACAAATTTCACAATACAATCTATTGTATACAACTGTTTAAACCGATAACATACTATTACCAAATACCCTAATAAAACAATACTCTTGAGATTCTTCATTGCTTCTTTTTCACCTATTATATATCTAGCTATCTTCCAGACAACCACTCAATTCTGAAAAATTAAAATAAAAGGAGTGGTGAGTATTTCCGGAGGAAAATACTCAGTGAGTGAACAGATTAACAAGAAACAAAATATTTTAATAAATCTCAATATCTCAATAGAAGAAAACTCAAACACAACTTAAAATAAGATAAACATTACACCGAATGCAATACCAAAAAGTGAGTATGCATATGACAACTTAAGTGTGATAAGCACTTAGGCCAATAATAACTCAAATGTCAAATCCTAATTAATATATGTATCTAGCCCCAGGTAGCAAATAAACATATACCTCGGATATGGTCTTACATTTACAAGAGAGAATGTATACCCGGCCCCAGGCAACGACCATACACGCTTACATACTCAACTACTTTACATCCATAGGGTAGTATGTGTATCCGACCCCAGCCAATGGCTATACACACTCACCAACCCTACATCTATAAAGTAAAATAAATACCCGGCCCCTGGAAACGACTATACACATTTGCCAGTTAACATCTATAAGGTAACATGTGCATCCAACCCCCTTGCATCTGCTATACACATTTACCAGCTCATAATCTGCAAGGTAAGATGTGTACCCGACCCCAGGCATCGACTGTACTAATCTACCAATCCTGCTATGTCCACGATATGGACTTACTATCTCTTAATACCATATGAACTGATTCTCATCGTTATATCATTCACTCATGAGTTGCTGTGTTCCGGACACATTCTTACATCTCACAGAACCTAGCCCTCCCCGAGCATTGTCTTACTTTAACCTTTCCTTTCAATGTATATGTGCTCACAAAATCACCATATTTTTATAATTATTTATGTTTCTGATTAACTCAAAACTTTGTCTTTACTTCGTAAATCATGTATATTATAAATCTGGGTTAAGCACCGATCAGAAACAACTCAAAATAGCATTTTGAACTACTGAGGCATCGACACAGTGCAGAGGTGCCACCTCTGTGCCCACTGAGACGCCGCCTAATCACTTTCAAGTTACAGAGGCGCTGCCTTAGTAGCATGAAGAGGCGTCACCTTTGTAACTCACCGAGGCACCGCCTGAGGTCCTTGATGGGCTGAGGCGTCACCTCAGTGAACTAGGGCGTCGCCTCAGTGCAATCAGGCACCGCCTGATCACACTGTTGCAGCATTCAAATTTTTAATTTTTATAATAGAGAGGTTAAAAACACCTAAAAATAATTTGATCAGTGCAAAGATTCAAGAAAAACAGAGAAAAGAAGGAAGTCCACTCACAAAATATTAATTTCTCCTTTTTCTTTCTTTTCCTCCTTCCTCCGCTTGCTTCTTCTTCTTTCTTCTGCTTCCTTCCCTTTTTTTTTCTTAAGTTGCAAATATGGCAGTTTAGCTATATTTCTGTTTTAGTCCCTCAACTTTATTTTTTTCAATTAAGTCCTTCCTTCAAACTTATTTTCCTTATAATTTAGTCCTGACCTAAAATAACTTTAATTATTCAGGTACATATATGAAAAATATAATCTATTTAAAAAATTAAAATATTTATAGTAAAATTAAAAAGATTTAATACATATGTGACTCTTTGAATTTGATATATTTCGTCAGTTTGTTCCTTTAACTTATAAATTGACCATTTTGACATACTAATTTACTAAAAAAAATTATAAATACTTTAAATACTATTTGAGGTGTCTAATGATATTTTAAGAGTTAATTATGTATCTAAACAGTTAGTTTATAAGTTGAAAATGCAAACTAGCAAAAAATACTAATTTAAAGAGCTGATATTGTATTAGGCATATTACAAACAATTAGAACATATTTTGCTACAAATCTCATACGTTTGGGCTTTTAAAACTAATAGATAGTTGATTGGAATTTTCACAAAAATAACTAAAAAGTGGAAAATTCTTTTAAAAATACAGTTGATTTTTTTCTTTCAAACATACAGTTTTAACAAAACAATTTTCAAAAATAACGTGTTCTCAACTATAACAGTGAACTACAAATCTCAAATTAAGAAATCAAATACAAAACAACTACCAATTACCTATCTTATCCATACTACTAATAGAAAATCCTAATAACACAATATCTAATACATATAAAGAAACCAAATACAACTAAAAAACCAACACAAATTAGCAAAATAATTAAAAATAACCTAAGAACAACCAATTTTGAATAGCACCTCAAAACAACCTAACAACACCAGAAAACAACAGAAAAAAATTTTAAAAATAGAAAAATAACCCAAAAATAACTTGAGAACAACCTATTTTGAATAGCATCTCAAAACAACCTGATAACAACTAGAAAAATAAAAAATAGCAAAATAACCCAAAAACAACCTCAAAGATAATTTGAAAAACAACCTCAAAAATAATATAAAAAAAACCTCAAAAACAACCTTTCACAAAAACCAGAAAATAACCTCAGAACAACCAGAAGAACCTCAAAAATAATTAAAACAACCTAAAAGACAACCTTAAAAATAAACTCCCATACAAACTAGAAAATAACCTCAAAAATAATCTTATAAACAACCTCAAAAGCAACCTAAAACACAACCTTAAAAACAACTTCAAAAGCAAACCTTGCAGACAAACCAAAAACCAACCTCAAGACAACTAGAAAAATCTCAAAAAAACCTTAAAAACAACTAGAATAGCCTAAAAAATAATCCCACATATAAACTAAAAAACAACCTCAAAACAACATAAAAAACAATTTCAAAAGCAACCTCAAAACAACTAAAAAACAATAACAATCCACTTAACACCTACCCATCAATATTAAGACTTTAGATTTTTTTCAAATCAACCCAATGAAAATGGAAACAACAAACAAAACAAAATAAATAATAAGAAAAAGAAGAAGATGAAGAAGATAAAGTGATCTCAAGATTTACCCAAGTATTAAGAACCAAAAATAATAAAATTTAATACCTACCCATTATAATTCTTGATGATAAATATTTGTGATCTACTAAAAATAAATTTCTCTTGATTTCTTATGAGTTCTTGTATATCTTCATGTGTGTGTGTGTATATATATATATATATATATATATATATATATATATAACCATGAGCAACTACACTACTACTTTCGTCTATTCGGAGAGAATGAGCAACTTCACTACTGCTTGTGTCTATTTAGAGAGATTGATATCTAATAGATTATAGAGATTAAGCAAGAAAATAAGATTTGAAAGCATATTTGATTTATTTGAAAAAAGCGAGATAAAGAGAAAAAAAAAAAAAAGAGAAGCAAAATAGAAAACGGAGAGGAGGAAGACAACATAAAAAAGAAAAAAATGAAAAGGATCGTATTTTATAGAAATATAAATAGTTATAATTTAGAAAAAGGTGCAAATACCCCCCCTAATATTTTACCCTAATTGTAAATATGCCCTGAATATTTTTTACGGTTCAAATATATCCTCAACGTCACAAAAATCACAAATATAAGCTCCTCTCATTAACGGTGTTAATTTCTGTTTGATAATACCGTTATAGCCTATCTATGTAGCAATTAAGGTCCACAATTAGCTGATATATCGGTAAAAAAAAGGTACAAATAGCCCCCTAATATTTTACCCTAACTGCAAATATATCATTAATGTTTGAGCAAATGAAATATTTGATATATAGTGAAAAAAAAAACTAAAATAGTCTAATTATGCATTATTTTTGTTATTTTTTTTAACAAAAACTAAGAATTAATATAAAATGTATAAATACACTAGTTATTTTTTTTTTAATTTCATGTCTTGTTTATTTCAAGCCAAAAATTAAATATAACAAACTTTTTTTGTAGTTTAAGCATATGATTTTTTTTATCTATTTTAATTTTATCTTAATTCTTCTAATTGATTTTTATTAATTTATATTATTTTCAATGAAAAATAAATTTCTTACATAATGAATATATAATATAACTATACTTAAAAATTAACAAATAATATAGACAATAATTAGACTAGCTATTTTATTTTTTATTTTCAATATATAATATATTCTAAATTTTTTAAATAATTTCCTTTCCTCAAACGATAATGGCATATTTGTACTTAGGGTAAAACTTTAAGGGGGTATTTATACATTTTTCTACCAATATATCAGTTGATTATGGGTCCTTATTGCCACATAGATAGGCTAAACGGCGTTATCAAATAGAAATTTATACTGTTAATGAGAGGGGCTTATATTAGTGATTTTTGTAACGTTAAGGGTGTATTTAAACCCTAAAAAATATTAAGGGTATATTTGCACTTAGGGTAAAATATTAGGAGGTATTTGTACATTTTTCCTTATAATTAATAGAACAAATTATCATATTTTTGAAAATTTTAACTTTAACTTGTTTTTTTTTTTTAAAAAAAAATTACTTAGTTAATTTGGTAATACAACCCACACTAACAGTGCGGCCTATGATATCATGCCAATTGTTTCATACTTAATTTTGGCCAAGACAAGTAGTAGACTGCATTTGCTAAAAAAAAGCGATCAATACTTTCTTTAATTTGATCCAATTTTTAATTATATTCTATTTTTTAAAAATATATCAATTTAACTATTTTATTTTATTTTATGAATTATATCAATTATATTCAATTTTAATTTACGGATTTATATGTAATTAAAAATTACTTTTAGATTTTATATAATAATTTTTATTATTAAATTTCTTTATTGCTTTTTTAACACAAAAAATAAAATGTAAAAGAATATTCTGAAATATTAATCTTACAACTTTCAAAATAACATCCAAAATTAAATTTAAATATTTTCATAAAATTTTAACTTTTATACAACATTTTATACTCTGAAGTCTCTATATTTTACTTTTTTTTTAAAAAAAAATTTACTTCTCAAATATTAATTATATTATATAAAAATTTTATGATAAACATTAAATATAACATCCATGTCCTCAGAAATAATTTAATAGAATGAAAAGGGCTAATTGAAGATAATTGAGTATCATTATTTTGATTAAATTGGTTATGGATGATTTAATGAGAATAAATCAAGTTTAAAGATTGAACTAAATTGAAAGTAATCAAGGACTAAATTGAAAAGAAAAGATTATATGAGGATTTATGAGACAATGAGTTAATAACTAAAGGATTGAAAGATAAAGGCTTCTGCGTTTAAAACGCAGAAGCAAAGGAAAAAGAGGAGAAGAGGAAGCTCTTGGAGGAAGAAGAAGAAGACAGCTAGGGTTTTTTTTTTTCAAGATTTCAGAACTTTATGGAATTAAGCACTAAATCTTGTGAGTAGTCTTATTTTTAGTTGTTTTTTTAATCTCAGTACAAATTATGAAGTTTTGAGCATAAAAATATGGTATGTTTGTGAAGTGAATTATGTATATAACAAGTTATACATGTGCTAGAATATCTAAAATTTGTATGGTGGAGTTTTATGAGACAATTGGTAGTATAAACTTGAATCTGTTAGTTGTTTTCTGTCAAGTTTTTTGTTCAAAATGCATCTAAGATGCACTCGGGCGGCGCTTGAACGATCAGGCGACGCCTGAGTAGCATTGAAGTGATGCCTCAATGGTTAGAGACAGTGCCTCAGTACTAAGGCGACGCCTTAGTACTGACAAGGTGCCTCAGTACTTAGGCGGAGCCTCAATGGTGTTGGGGCGGCGCCTCTATAGCTTAATTCTGCACTATAAATAGATCAAAACATAAACTCTGGAACATAAATCCAAACTAAAATGTGTATAAACATACGTAAACATTAGAAATAATGTGATTTCACTAAATCAATTAAAATAAAACCTGGTTATTTTTATAAAGTGAAATGGAATACCCGACATATTAAGTAAAGTGGATAAATCCTCAAGTCTCAGATATAGAGACTAAATTTATAATTTAAGTTATGTTGAACTAGGTACATATGAAAAGAAAAGTACGAAAGAAAATCAAAGATACGAATGATTGAGTTACAAATAGATGTAACTATATGATTGAGTTAAATAAGTGAGCTTGGAGTTAGTATAAATTCTTGTTTCTAAAAAAAAAAAGGGTAGTTGGAAAGCTTAATCATTAAACTTGATAATGAATACAAAGAATAAGATTTTTAAGTTATTAATCATAAAGCATGATAACATCCAAATTTTAAAGTGAATACGAAAAGTATTCAAGTCTCTAATATAGAGACTAAAGATGTAAAATTCTCCAACAACATTCAACATGAAAATGATATAATACTAAGTGCATATAGTACTAAGAGTAGTAATACCATGTCTGGGACATGGCAAGATTGGTAAGTATGTATAACCGTTGCCTGGAGTCGGGTGCACATTTTACCTTATAGATTTATGGTTAAGTTAGCATGTATAGTCGATGCCAGGAGCCGGATGTACATGCTACTTTATAGATGTCAAGGGTCGGGTACACATGTTACCATTTAGATGTAAGTTGGTAAATGTGTATAGTCGATGCCAGGGGCGGGTACACATATTACCATATAGATTTAAGTTGGTAAATATATATAGTTGATGCTAGGGGCCAGGTACATATATTACCATATAGATGTAAGTTGATAAATATGTACAGCCGATGCTAGGGGTCAGGTACATATGTTATCATATAGATATAAGTTGGTAGTATGTATAGTCGTTGCTAGGGGTCGGGTATATATTCTACCTTGTAGATGTAAGACCATAACCGAAATATATGTATTGTTGTTACCAAGGGCTAGCTACATATATAAATTTGGATTTGGCATTCAAGTTATTAATGGCTTAAGTGCTTGTCACACTTAAGCTTTCATATGTATACTAACGTATTCGCTTGGTGTTCAGTATAGTGTTGGATTACACTATGTTTGATATCATAGTAATATAGTTTACCTTGATAATGCTCTTGAAATTAGCTCGGTTATGATAGTATAAGAATTTGTTGTAATGAGTTATTTTATTTTATTTAATGATTGAGTCTCTATTATATTACGCAATGAAAAGAAAATCTTGATGGGTGATTTGGAGAGATTGCCTTAATGCATTTATTTTTTATCTTAGAAATCACTTCAATTTTTAATAAATTATTTTAATATTTATTTATTTATTATTGCTTTAATTATTGACTTATGGATTAAGAGATCCTTTATGGTTGAGTTTCATAGTTATTTCGATTCACTCACTGTGTAATTTTCTTACGAAATTACTCATACTTTTTATATTTTAAAATTTTTTGAATAGGTGATTAGTACTTATTTAGTTGGTAGTTGAGAGATGGCAGTGCAGTGGACCACGTTGATCTATAAGGTGGCCGAGGCGGAGATCTTTAGAAGTTGAGAAAGGGTTACGAGAGCCTATTATATTATTTTATTTTGAAATCAATTGTATAATAACCAGTACTCTTATAGTTGTATTAAGATGTGGATATATGGTGTGGCGACACCAATATATTTAAGTGTATGAAACTATATATTTATTATATTATAACAAGCCAATTGCCATCAAATAAATTTCTTGGAGATATAAAGATTATGGGTTATTCATAACTAAATTTAATGCTTTCATTTTATAATAATTGTCGTTAAGAGATTCTTTTTGTTACATGAGGTAATATCGCTCCTATCGTTATGTCATTAGTTAAGTATACTAGTAGAGTTAATGATAGGTAGGGATGTTGCATTTATTAGTATAACAGCTCTAGGTTATTAGATTATGTAGACACTAAGAAATATCGAATTTGGTATATATTAGTAATGACTTGAGTTTTGATGTCAAGAGTTATTAAAAAATATTGACTTAAATTTTAAGAAGATAGCGAGAACTATAGGTGATAAGATAGGAGGTTGAGGTCGTGGTCATAGTAGTGGTTGAGGTAGAGGTAGAGGTCGTGGAATGTAAGATGATAGAGTTGACTTAGTTGAGTTAGCTAATATCTCAACTAAGAGTCGAGCATTTCCACAAGAATCACCTACATCATCAGCATCTGTTGGCAACGAGAGGAATGAAAGGTATAATGCTCGAATAGGTAGTCAACAAGATAGTTCTGTACCAGCTACTTCTATCTTGAGTTTTAAGAATGTGCCTAGGAGAGCACGAAATAGCTATCAACCACCGCAGCCAATGATGCCAATGAATGTGTTAAATTAGTCAGCACCACCAGTCGTACATGTAGATGCTACTGTTTTAGCACGTATAATGGCAACAATAACGTCGGAAAGGGAAAGGTATAAAAAACCGGGATACATTATTGAACATGCTAAGAAATGTGGAGTATATGACTTCTATAGTACTTTAGACCCTGGTCAAGCTGATAAATAGGTTAAGACTGTGGAAAAGGCCTTTACTATATTACAGTTGAGTGATGAAAAGAAGGTGAGTAACGTATATGGCCTTATGTTCGATAAAGCGGATGATTGGTTGACCCGGATAAGAAATTTATATGGAAAGGTTTTCACTAGGCCAGTATTCAAAGAAGAGTTCAATAGGAAGTATTTGACTGAGACATTTTAGAAGCAAAAGAAGGCATCTTTTGTAAATTTAGTACAAGGTTCGATGACTGTCAGTATAATGACCAGTTTAAGGAATTATACAAGTATGCAAAGAATATGTATCATATGGAAGAGATGAGAAATGAGAAGTTTAGGGATTGATTGCACATATCCCAATAGGAAAAGTTAAATCTTTATGTTGGCACAACCTTTAGAGGTTGGGTTGAGAAAGCTATAGAGCAAGAAAGGTTAGATAAGGAATTAAAAGAAGTTAAGTAAGAAATGGAGTCAAACAAGCAATTTTGGAATAAGAATAAGAAATTGAAATTACCTCTGGTTCAGAAGGAAATATTAGAAGTGGAGGAAATGGTATACCTCAAAAAAGTCAAGCATCAATAAGGCAACCGATGGCACAACCAGGATAAGCAAGTATTGAAAAAAACATATACAATGTCATGGTGTAGTAAATGCAAAAGTCACCATAAGGGAAATTGTAGTAGACGTGCGGTGTTATCAATGTAATGAGATAGGACACTATGCTCGTGACTGTCCTGAGAAGGTGTTAGCAGAGTAGTTGGTACAAGAATCAAGTGCCTCACACTCAATGAGGGGAGGTAGACCCCCAAACCCCAATATAGTAGAATTGGTGCAAAATGAAGCAAGTGTAAATATATAGGACCATCTTAGAAAGTACCTGTAAGTCAGGGAGCTAGCGTGGTCGGTAATGCTTAACAAGCTAGAGGGTTTGCAGTAATTGAGTAGGAAAAGGACAAATACGCTTAATGCAATAGAATGCATAATTAATTTGTAAAGTGGACTCCTTAGCAGAAAAAATAATCATAGTATTATAATTTTATTTATGTTAATTATAATTGTGGTCTTAAAGTTTATGAATTAAGGAACCGTTTATTTTGAGATATGATGGTTAAGTTAGCAGTAGTCACTATTGGTAAGAAACATATATGTTATTAGTATAAGAATTTAAATAAGAAAATTATTAAATTGAGTTGTGATGTAGAGAATTCTGAAAAATATAATTGTGGTCGTAATGTTTAGTGAAGACAAGGATAATGATTAAGATAAAGAGATTTTTAGTAATAGCATGACGAGTATTCCCTGAATTTTGAGGATGAAATTATTTTAGAGGAGAAGAATTATAGCATTCGTATCCTTAAAAATAATTTAATAGAATGAAAAGAGCTAATTGAAGATAATTGAGTATTATTATTTTGAGTAAATTTATTATGGATGATTTAATGAGAATAAAGCAAGTTTAAAAATTAAATTAAATTGAAATTAATCAAATACTAAATTCAAAAGAAAAGATTATATAAGGATTTTATGAGATAATGAGTAAATAACTAAAGGATTGAAAAAAAAAGGCATATGCGTTTAAGACCTAGAAGCAAAGGAAAAAGAAGAGAAGAGGAAGCTCTTGGAAAAAGAAGAAGAAGAAGGACTAAATTTTAGCTAGGGTTTTTTTTTAAGATTTCAGAACTTTGTGGAATTAAGCACTAAATCTTGTGAGTAGTCTTATTTTTATTTGTTCTTTTTTATCTCAATACAAATTATAAAATTTTGAGCATGGAAATGTAGTATGTTTGTGAAGTGAATTATGCATATAACAAGTTATACAAAAGCTAGAATACCTAAAATGTGTATGGTGGAGTTTTTTGAGACAACTGGTAGTATAAACTTGACTTTATTGGCTATTTTCTGTCAAAATTTCATTGCAAACCACGTCTGAGATGCACTTAGGCGGCGCCTGAATGATCAGGTGACGCCTGAGCAGCATTAAGGTGATGCTTCAGTGGTTAGAGACGACACCTCAGTACTAAGGCGACACTTTAGTACTGACAAGGTTCCTCAGTACTCAGGCGATGCCTCAATGGTGTTGGGGCGGTACCTCTGTACTAAGGAGGCGCATCTATAGCTCAATTCTGCACTATAAATGGATCAAAATGTAAACTCTGGAATGTACATAAATGGATCAAAATGTAAACTCTGGAATGTACATCCAAACTGAAACGTGTATAAATATACGTAAACATTAGAATTAATGTGATTTCACTAAATCAAGTAAAATGAAACATGGTTATTTTTATAAAGTGAAATAGAATACTTGACATATCGAGTAAAGTGGATAAATCCTCAAGTCTCAGACATAGAGACTAAATTTATAATTTAAGTTTTCCTAAACTAGGTACATATAAAAAGTAAAGTACAAAAGAAAATCAAAGATATGAATGATTAAGTTATAGATAGATGTAACTATGTGATTGAGTTAAATAAGTGAACTTGGAGTTGGTGTGGATTCTTGTTTCTCGAAAACAAAAAGGGTAGTTGGAAAGCTTAATCCTCAAACTTGATAATGAATACAAAAAATATTAAATATTAAACAACTTAAACATTGCAAGGTTAAACTTTTTAAGTTATTAATCATAAAGCATGATAACATCCAAATTTTAAAGTGAATACGGAAAGTAATCAAGTCTCTCATATAGAGACTAAAGATATAAAATGCTCTAACAATATTCAACATGAAAATGATATAATACTAAGTGCATATGGCACTGAGAGTAGTAATACCATTATGGAAAATTGCAGGATTGGTAAATGTGTATAATCGTTGCCTAGGGCCGGGTGCACATTTTACCTTATAGATTTATGGTTAAGTTAGCTTGTATAGTTGATGCCAGGGGCCGGATGTACATGCTACTTTATATATGTAATTGGTAAATGTGTATAGGCGATGCCAGGGGTTGAGTACATATGTTACCATATAGATGTAAGATGGTAGTATGCATAGTCATTTTCCAGGGGCTGGGTGTATATTCTACCTTGTAGATGTAAGACCATATCCGATATATATGTATAGTTATTACTTGGGGCCAGATACATATATAAATTTAGATTTGGCATTCGAGTTATTATTGGCTTAAGTGTTGATCATATTCAAGCTGTTATATGTATACTGACGTATTTGCTTAGTGTTCAGTATAGTGTTGGATTACACTATGTTTGATATCACGGTAATATGTATATAGTTTACCTTGATAATGCTCTTGAAATGAGCTTAGTTATGATGCTATAAGAATTTGTTGTAGTGAGTTATTTTATTTTATTTAATGATTGAGTCTCTATTATATTACGTAATGAAAAGAAAATCTTGATGGGTGATTTTGAGAGATTGCCTTAACGCATTCATTTTTTATCTTAGAAATCACTTAAATTTTTAATAAATTATTTTAAGTTTTATTTATTTATTATTACTTTAATTATTGACTCGTGGATTAAGAGATCCTTTATGGTTGAGTTTCATAGTTATTTCTATTCACTCATTATGTAATTTCCTTATGAAATTACTCATACTCTTTATATTTTAAAATTTTCAGTATAGGTGAATAGTACATGTTTAGCTAGTAGTTGAGAGATGACAGTGCAGTCCACCACGATGATCTATGAGGTGGCCGAGGCAGAGATCTCTATAAGTTGAGAGAGGGTTACTAGAGTCTATTATATTATTTTATTTTGAAATAAATTGTATAATAACCAATACTCTTGTAGTTGTATTAAGATATGGATGTATGGTGTGGCGACACCAATGTATTTAAGTGTATGAAAATATATGTTTATTATATTATAGCAAGCCAATTGCCATCAAATAAATTTCTTGGAGATATAAAGATTATGGATTATTCATAACTAAATTTAGTGCTTCCATTTTATAATAATTGTTGTTAAAAGATTCTTTCTGTTAGATGAGATAATATCTCTCATATCGTTATTTCATTAGTTAAGTATACTAGTAGAGCTAATGATAGGTAGGGGTGTCACATTAAACATAAAGAATAGTAAATGAAGAAAGAAAAAAGAAAGAATTAGAGATACTAAGAATATTAGTAAATAATATAAAAAATTTTAATTTTTTAAAAAATAAAAAATTTCTTAAAATCTCACTAAAGAAAAAGGTACAATTTATAAATTGATTTATTATATACTCTAATATTAATAAAAATAAAAATATAAACAAAGTTTTTAACTATCACTAAAAAATAATAAAATTTTTTAAGTTTCTTATTTAAAAAAAATAAAATTTTCTTATATTCTTGATTAATATTTTTTGTCACACCTTATCCTCTAATTAACCACTAATATACAATTATCTACAGTAATCATAGTTATTAAATTCTTAATACACTTACTGAGCTTTTAAGGTTATATACAAACACTTAATGATACAATAGAAACCTGTACAATTTAAAACCTTTCATTCTTATATCG
>CATIWO010527290.1:0-16322 GCA_949673435.1 Macaranga tanarius | reverse complement strand
GATTCTTGTTTGGTATATATTATTTATACTACAAATTTATTTTTGTATCTTTATGGTTTATTTTTGGTTTCTGATTTTATTTGCGATTTGTTGTTTTTAAGTTAGGACAAAAAGAATATAGAAGGCGATTCAATTGATGTTTCTAATGTTATCAGTAATGTAGTTAGAGCTGTTGGAGCTATGAGTGGTGAACTTGTTTTTTTTTTTTTTTGCTCTTTTATTTTTTTATTTTTGATTTGTATTTATTGAGTGTATTAGTTTCGTTTTGGTTGCTTTTTGGTTGATTTTTGGTTTCTGATATTCTTTTGTATGATTATTTTTATTTTTGATTTGTATTAGTTGAGCTTATTAGTTTTATTTTGTTTGCTTTATGGTTGATTTTTGGTTTCTGATATTATTTTTCATGACTGTATTTTTTAGGATGATAATATTTTATTTAATGATAAGTGTAGTTTTGAGTGTTGTATAAATCTTAAGTTGAATGACAAAGACAAACTAATTGAAAGTTTATTGGCGTTGTTGTTAAGATAGAAAGTGATTCTTGTTTGGTATATGTTATTTATATTATAAATTTATTTTTTTGTATCTTTATGGTTTATTTTTGGTTTCTGATTTTATTTGCGATTTGTTGTTTTTAAGTTAGGATAAAAAGAATATGGAAGATGATTCAATTGATGTTTCTAATGTTATCAGTAATGTAGTTAGAGCTGTTGGAGCTATGAGTGGTGAACTTGTATTTTTTTTTTGTTCTTTTATTTTTTAGTTTTTGATTTGTATTAATTGAATTTATTAGTTTCGTTTTGGTTATTTTTTAGTTTTTGATATTCTTTTGTATGATTGTTTTTATTTTTGATTTATATTAGTTGAGTTTATTAGTTTTATTTTGGTTGATTTTTTGTTTCTGATATTATTTTTTATGACTGTATTTTTTAGGGTGATAATATTTTGTTTACTGATAAAAGTAATTTTGAGTGTCGTGGAAGACTTAAGCTGAAGGATAAAGGCAGATTTGAAGTTGTTTTTTGATTTTGAGTACAGTTATATTAGATTTATTGATTAGTTTCTAAAAGTATACCAATTGTATAATGTAATATATGTATCGTTGTTTTATTTATATTTGTGATGAATGTATTAATTTTTCAGTGATGATTTGTAATTTGATATTTAAAAATTTAAAAATATAGAAGGTAAAGTAGTTGATTAATATTATTTATTAATATAAATGTAAATATAAGCGAGTTTTATATACGGATTAGAAACCTAAAGTAAACTAAAATTATTCAATATTGCATTGGTTAATATTTATAGAAATGTAGCAGAGTGTTTCATATACTAGAAAATAAACTAATAATATACGAAAAGATAAACAAAAAATAAACTAAAAATATTCAAAATTTTAGTGATCAATATTATTCATTAATACTTGTATTCGAAATTGTATCATATACATAATATAAACAAAAAATAAACCAAAAGTATTCGAAATTGAATAAAATTGAAATAATACATTTTCAATTATTTTTTGGTTGATTTTTGATTTATGATATTCTACAATAATTATAATATACTATAATAATAATATTATGTAAGTAAACAATATAACTTCTCGACATCCAACTATCAAATTTATAAAGCATATATTATGTTTTACATATATGACTAACAAAAACACAAGTATATATATTAAAAAGTTTATATATCTAGTCATGTAAATAGATAAAATGGAATGAAGGGCTGAAAGGAAATAGTTTTCAGAATTGAACAAGCAAAGGAGCTTTACTTACTTCTCACATCTTATCAATCTGCTCTTTACATCCACCAACATCATTATATGTCACATCTGGTTTCTCTTCCACTGTCATCATTGTCACACTTGGATCAAATGAAAACATAATTCAGCAGCCATTCAACCAATAACCAACTATGCTAATGAAAGGTCTTAAGATATGTTTAACCGGTATTAAACAATTCTTGCTGCATATATCTATTAATTTTTGATAGAATTTACCTGGAAGCCTTTATACTTGATGAGCTCTTCAATACGGTCAACAACGTATAGCTGTCCATTGTCATCAAAGTACCCGAGATCTCCTGTGTGTACCCACCCCTTTTTAATGTCAAAATGTGACAAACTGATATATATATATATATATATACAGATAATGGTCGTGCTAAGCTGACTTGTCATCATGTAGTAAGTTTCATAAAATAATCATCCATTAAGTGAAAAAGAAATCATATTTGGGAAGCTCTATGGCATGTACATAAAAGATATGATTCAAATTGCTTGTTTTGAGGATTGAGAACTAGTTCTCTAGGCTCAAAATATATCAACTTTAGATTGGCATCATGTTGTCATTTTATTTGAAAACTCTCAACAAAGCTATGCCAGTGGATATCCCAAGGATATGAGCTACCACTATTTCTATTGTCAGGTAAAAAGAAATTAAAAAGACAAAGGCAAATTTAGATTGGAAATTCTGCTGAAAACAACTGATAATTTCTAAGTTTGAGTGGTAGTTATGAGCATTAGAAAATGTAACATTTATCTTCTCCACTTTCTTAATGCTAGTTGAATATGGTCCTAATCCCTACCACACGTACAAAATTAAACAAAAAACTACCTCTTGAATCAATAATTAAGTAAATGCAATCGAATCAAAAGACAAATAGATACAGCTACTAAACCCTAATAAGAACCACCGGGTATGTGGCCTGGTGGTAAGTGTGCTTCTTGCATACTTGGAGGTGGGAGGTTCGACTCCCACCTTCTCCAAAAAATAATTTCAAGGCTTTCATACTTTGGTACCCGTTCCGAGTGGGGTTAACTCCGGATAACACCCTTTCTGTATAGGATTTAACACCGGATATCTAAGGTTGTAGAGCGGAATTTACTCCCCCTCCTCCCGCTCTCCCAGGAGCCCCCCTGGCTTTAAACTGACAAAAAAAACCCTAATAAGAATAAGGAATTAAAAATGAAACAAAGAAATAGCTACTACTAGCTCTTATTGAATCAAATAATTAAGTAAAAGCAACACAAATAGAGCTAAGAATTTACTTAAAAATCTAAGCCTTTTTAACATATCAAATTGAATGAAAGAGAGAGAGAGAGAGAGAGAAGATTTACATACATAGGTTTTGAGAAGAGCAATGTCGTCTTCATCGAGATGTGGAGGGTTCTTTTCGTCTTTTAATAAATCTTATGCGTCACCTGCCGCCATTTTTTTTTTTTTTTTTGCTTCAGATGCTCTACTCTTCTTCCCATGGTTTTAGTTGGTAAAGTTAATAAAGATTTAGTTTCACTTATTAATAAAGCTACCTCTAAATGTAATATACTATAGATAAAAAATAAAATATCAGTTGTGCCAGAATATTGCAATCTTCTTTAAAGATTCACAGTGGTAGACACTTGGGTTAAGGTAGTAGGGACGGTTTTGATCTCCTTAGTGCAACGACTTCACCGGTAACGAAAGCTTCTCCAACAGCCGAGGGAGCAGTGGTGGCGGTGGTTGTGGTGGAGAAGGAATGATCTGAGAGTGTGGAAGAAGAAGCAGAGTCTGCATTTTTTTTAGGTGTCAGCATTGAAGAGTGAAGGGGGCACGTAAGTAATATTTTTAACGTCAAATAGCACAGAAGTAATTTTAAAAAAGTTAAAGTTTTGAAGTAATAAAAGTATAAAATTGGAGTATTTAGGTAAAGATCCCTATGTTTTATTGTATAGGAATGACCCATTTTTGGCCTCCTATATTTTTTTTTTCACATTTCATTTTTGTACATTAATGTTTATGCTTTTAGTTTCATTACATCCATTTTTGTGCACATTAAGTCCTTCGGTCAAAATTATAAATTATAAAATATTTAATTGAGTCCTTAATTTATTTTTCAATTATACTAATTAAGTCCTTATAATTTTATTTTTTGGCCAATTAGATTCTTATTCTTAGACAATTTTACTAAAACACTTCCAATAAAATTATTAAAAGTTTAAACAATTAAATATTTTTCATTATTTTTATGTAATTTTTATTTCAGTCATTTAGTTCAAAAATATTTCTAATAATCAAGGATACATATTTATAAAATATATTTATTTTAGTAACCTCAAATTTATTATTATATACCAAGAAAATTATTGTACTTATGAATTAAAACACTTAATCAGATTAAAATTCATATAAATATTGAAACATATTAAATTATTTTCATGTATGCTACTTGACAAACATATTAAATAAATTAAAGTATTTATATTTTAATTATATGAATAATCATAGGTTTAGAGTTGCATAAGTTATAAAATATTTTGTTTGATAAAACATTATTATTTGGTTAGTATTATTTTTCTTATTTATTAAAATTTCATGTTTTAATTAATACAATTTTAAACTAATAAAATTACAATTTTATTAATTAGACATATAAATGCTAATAACCAATTAAAATAAATAAAAGTATTTATCATACATATATAATTTAGATTCCTTCTTTGGTGCACATATGTGTATTATATATTTATTGTTAAAATTTATTAGAAATTAATAATAAACATTTTAATTAGATAAGAAAATAAAGGAAAAGTATCTATTTTAAAATTTAGTAATAGTATTAGAGTCATACTATTAAGATCATTTTAATAAGAATATAATTAACTAAAAATTAAAATTATAAGATATTAATTAGTTATAATTTAAAAAATACAACTCAATCGAATATTTTGTAACCTAAAATTTTGACCAAAAGATTTAATGTGCACACAAATTAGTGTACTTGAATGTAATATATACAAAAATTTAATATATGAGGATTAAGTGTGAAAAAAAAATATAGGAAGCCAAAAATAATTCATTCTTATGGTATATGAAAAATTAATATATGAAGGCCTTTCATCATTTGACTGAAACCCTAACCGCTTATTTTCTATCTCTTTTTTTTTTAGTTCTTGGTTTCTTCTCAAAATTTTTATCTTAGCCATCACTGATCATCTATTCAATCGGCGATGGTCCTCTCTATTTCTATTTTATTTGTATTATTTTATTTTTACATTCAATAAATACATATTTTTTATTGAAATTATTGAATCTTAATGGGATTTTTATGGTTTTCCTTTATGGAATTTAGATATCTCCTTGTGGTAAATTTTTATTGGTGTTTCTACAACCAAACTCATTCAAAGACTAGAAAAAAGTCAATTTATGGCTAAAGAAAGTCACTGAGCGGCATACGGATGATAGGTGTGCAAAATATCACATTTTAAGTGCTAATTCTTTTGAGTTTGTAACTTTGAATTAATATTTTGATGATTTTGGCATTTAAAGTAATAGGTTTTATAGAATTTTCTTTATTAGGTTAAAAAGCTAAATTTTAGTATTTAAAAGTTGGTTTTTGCATTATTTATACTTATTTCTATTTGTGCATTTTTAGGTATTAAATAGGAGGGAGCTATTGAGGATATAAAGGCTTTGAAAGCTCAAGGTTAACATTTCATAGGACTTAAAATATCTAATTTCAAATCTTAAAGTTACACACAGTTGTGTCTTAAAATAGGAACAACTATGCCTGAAGAAGAGCTAAGAAGCTTCAGCTAGGGGATTGTGCATAGTTGTGCGTAATGTATGACACGGTTATACCAGAAGCTAGAATATTAAAGTTCCACAGAAGTAATTCAAGCACGGCTGTTTGTATATTTCAAACAGTTGTGCCTAAATGGATGCATTTTTCAAGTTCCAGAAAGAGCAGGTCACACAGCTATATGTACAAGGAGACACCACTGTGTCTGATTTTATGCATCTTTAGTGCCTCAACATAGCAATTTGCATAGCTAGCTGTCATAGAAAATATAGTTGTGCCTGACCTCGTGACTTTTAAAATGGAGTAGCATACACAACTGTGTGTAGATTTGACACAGCTGTGTGTCGATAATTAGACAATAAAATTTTAAATTTTAAATTTTAAAGGCACATCTAGTAGATATAAGAAGATCTTTTGAGGTTTTCAAATGTTCGTTTTAAGGGAGAGTAGCATCATAATGGAGATAATTGTTGTTCATTTTTCCTCTTTGAATTTTTCTATTATTTTCTAGCACTCTCAATAGTTCTTAGCTCTTCACTTATATTATGATCAAAGTGAACTTGAAAGCATAGAATTTTCAACAATAAATTGACATTGAAGGAATAATAGAAGGGGTTTTTTCTCTTCTAATCTCTTTTTTTTAATTCATTGTAATCATGTTGATGTATAAAGTTCTTATTTGTGATGTTCTTTTCTTCAACAATATGAGTGGCTAAACGATTGATAGTTAAGGTTCTTAAACCTAGTTCAATATAGGTTTTTAAATAATTCTTTTTCATAAATCATTACAGCTCATCTTTTATTGTTGTTGTGCTTAAAGCATTCTTTAGTTTGATCACCTAAAGAAATAAACTAAGTAATATAATCTAATTGAGAGATAGGTTCTGGCATAGAATGAACAACAATCTATTACTTATTAATTAGTTGAGAAATAATTAATAAGTTAATATTGCATAAAAGGGTTATGTGCTTAAATTAATTTATGTGATTGATTAATATGGTTAAAGTTATTGCTCGAATTGATTGAATCATGTAAATTAATTAATTGTAAAATTGTTTGAGAAAGAATCTCATAGTTCTTGTTATACTTGCAAAAAGAGTGAGCTTAAATGTGATTTGTTGAATTGATTCAATTCTCTTGTTAATATTGAATCGGGTTAGAACTCTAACCGCTGTTGATTTGCATTTGATTTTGTTAAATTTAGAGTTGTTTATTTGTTTTACTTGTGCAACATCCTAACTTAGGACCTTATTTAATTATATTAAGTAATAGGATTAGAAATAAGTTTTAAGGACCTATTAGGTTATTATGGTAACTTGAGGGACTAAAATGGTTATTTGCCAAAAAATATATCTTCTTCTTATTCTTCTTTTCTTTATCAACTTCTCATTTTCTTTTATTTCTTCTTTTCCTTTGTTTTTCTTCCTTCATTTTCCTTAAATCTTCCTTAATAACTTCAAGCATTGATTCAAGCTTCTTGTAGCAAATTCAAGCTTTTGGTTTCAAGTGTTTTTGGTAAGTTAATACATATATAAACTTTCAAGTTTTTGAATTATTCAAAATTGATGTTTTGATAGAATTTTGAGTTTTAATGCTATGTTTTATAAAAAATGTACCCCTGGGATGTTAAAAATAGTGTTTGGGATTGAATTGGATTAGATTTCTGCATTTTTGGTCAAAATATAGCTAATTTTTACATTCTAGACCGCTAAGGCAATGCCTCAGCACTGAGGAGGCGCCTCAGTGGATTTTTCGAGCACCGAAACCCTAACCGGAGCCATTTTGAACCATTTTTTGGGTCCTATGTAATATCTTTTAGCTGTAGATCAATTAAATTGAGTAGAATTGAGCCTTTAAGCTAGTGTTCTTATGATTTTACTTCTGAATGTTAGAAGGAACCTCAACCCCAGCCGTAGAACATAGCGTAGCCCCTTCCAGCTAGAATTATCAGTTTTCTTATCAGGTGAGTAGATATTAGTATAACACTAATTTTAAAATTAAGATATGTATATATATTTATGTTTTACAAATGACCGATGTTTAATGATTTCCTTATACATTATTTGCTATTATGTATTTTCTAGTTATCCAAAATTATATGGTGTTTAATTTATTTTGAACTATACACATGAGAATTTAGTTTTCTAAAATATTTAATTATTGAAATACACTCAATGTGGTGCCTATGAAATCACACCTTGAATGTCGAGTGCGAAATAAAATAAAATATATTACCTACGGGCATTGTCTCTGCGCATACATATAACGAGGAATTTGCACTTTGGGTAGCAAGGTAAGACATTCAGGTCCCAGAGTTGCTAGGGATTTATAGGATACCACTTGAGTATACATTGGCATATATATATATATATATATATATGTATGTATTTTTGTATATTGATTTTTGATGATTTTGTTTATGATTTCTTTAATTTATTTCAAGCCGTGTTAAAAGATCAAGACGAAAGTACATGGATATTTTGTATTTATTAGCGAAAATGTTGGATTGGAAGTATTTATTTTAGTACTTAGGCTGTTTTTACTGCTTGGGTAGATTTAGATTGATTTAAGTTGAATTTCTGTATCATATTATATGATGATATAATATTATTTTCTATGGTTATACTTATATCCTCTCACCGAGTAGTTGTACTCATCCACCTATTTAAACCATTTCAGATTCCTTTTGGGTGGATTGGTAAATCCTCATAGCATATTACCAGGTGTTCTTCGTGGACAACATTAGTAGAGGTTGAGCCAACCAGCAAACTTTTACTTTTGGGAATAGTCTTTTGTTTAGAAAAGTTTTATGAACCTATGTACAACTGTCTTATGGACACTTATGACTCTATCTGATATTATTATAAATTTATAATGATACTTATTTGTAATAAGTTATGATATCTAATGGTTTTAGAAAAGATTATTAGTTTATTGTTATACTATTCCTCATGGTAGAGAGTGGGGTGTGACATTTATTGGTATCAGAGCCAGGTTATTAATTTTGTAGACTCCATTAAGTAGAATAAATTGATTAAGTTTTTAATCTTGGTCTTTTATTATGGTATAGGAAGATGCCACCCCGAGCTATAGATGGCAGAGGTTGTGGTAGTTGAGGCTATCGTCGTTGTGTTGAGAGGTTAGAGGATGTTGGCCAACCTCATAGGGATCCTACTCCAACATTACCTTTGGAAGGGATAGATGAGCATGAGTTACCTAAAGGTAGTGAGTCTATAGATGATACTGCCTTACAAAGAGATAATTCTATAGCAGACCCACCCTCACAAGCTAATCCACCACCTTCAGCAGCTCAAGTACTACCTATTCCACCTATTGTTATTCAGATTAATGCTGAATCAGGTGCAGCTATAGCCCAAGCCATTACAGCTTCCATGAGAGCTAGAGAACAATAGAGGCCTTAGGATATAGTGAAATATTACAGACATTTAGGAGCTGAGAATTTTGATGGCTCTCTAAATGTTGAAAAGGTTATTGAGTGGCTTAAGAAGATCGAGAAGGTTTTTACCTCTATGGAAATCTCAGACACGAAGAAGGTTAGTACAGTAAAGATATTTTTGCAGGGAGTAGCGGATAGTTGGATGGATCGGTTATATCGCCTTTATAGTGATGAAATGACTTGGCAAAAATTTCTAACAGAATTTCAAAATGAGTATATTTTAAAGAGCTATAGGAAAGGGAAGCAAAATGTCTTCTTTAGGTTGGCATAAGAAGATATAACTATTAAAGAGTATATAGATAAGTTTGAAGATCTGTATTGATTTATGGCCAATATGCTTCTTTCTGAGGAGAATAAGTATTATTAATTTTTGAGTGACTTGCATGTGACTATTCGGTCTAGTTTGGCTTCTTTTGAGGCTACCACTTATAGGAGCTTAATAGAAAAAGCTTTGGAGATAGAGAAGCTAAAAAAAGGAAAGGGAAATATTTTAAAAAGGTCAAAAGCACGGTCAGAGTTCCTTCTATGATAGTGATAAGAAAACTAGCAGAGGGGTTAATATAGTACTACCTAGATCTGGTTATGGTAATAATGGGCAAGATTCATACATGAGCATATGGCAACAACCTAATTAATCTCAGATGAGTCAAGGTTCTGTAAGGCAGCCAATTAGTAGCTCTGTTAGTACCCAGAGATAATTTTGGAGTAGTACACCCTCAAATAATCAAGGAGGAATCACATATCCACAATGCATAAATTATGACAAATTTTATGAAGGGGAATGTAAGAAGAGATCATTTAGTTATTTTGAGTGGGGAGAAATTAGGCATTTTAAAAGATATTGTCCTTTATTAGTACATTTTAATGGTTCAGGATAAGAGAATATAGCTCCTAGGAATCAAAGTGGTAGTAGGAATTTTCTATTGAATAAGCACGTTACCACTAATTCTAGCCCTAGTGTTAGTAGAGGTAGTGCCGTTGCTCCAACATCCTACCAAGGATAAAGTTCCTAATAAAATTGACCTTTAACCCAAGGTAGGGTTTATACAATGACCCAAGGAGAAAATTTGGCATATCCAGGAGTTAGTACCGGTATGTTAACTATCTTTGATAGAGATGTTTATGTATTATTTGACCTAAGATTGTGATTGTGTTCATATATGATGTACTGGTGTATTCTCGAAGTATGGAGAAATATGAAGAATATTTGAGGATAGTATTGTAAATTTTGGGGATGAAATTTCTTAAGAGGGAGAGAATTGTAACATTCTAACTTCGGACTTTATTTAATTATATTAAGTAATAGGATTAGAAATAAGTTTTAAGGACTTATTAGGTTATTATGGCAACTTGAGGGACTAAAATGGTTGTTTATAAAAAAAATATCTTCTTCTTCTTCTTTTCTTCGTCAACTTCTCCTTTTCTTTTATTTCTTCTTTTCCTTTATTTTTCTTCCTTCTTTTTCCTCAAATCTTTCTTAATAACTTTAAGCATTGATTCAAGCTTCTTGTAGCAAATTCAATCTTTTGGTTTCAAGTGTTTTTAGTAAGTTAATATATATAAAAACTTTTAAGTTTTTAAATTATTTAAAATTGATGTTTTGATTGAATTTTGAGTTTTAATGCTTTGTTTTATAAAAAATGGACCTCTGAGATGTTAAAAATAGTGTTTGGGAATGAATTGGGTTAGATTTCTGCGTTTTTGGTTGAAATAGAACTAATTTTCGCATTCTAGACCACTAAGGCGATGCCTTAGTGCTGAGGAGGCACCTCGGTGCTACTGAGGCAGTGCCTCAGCACTGAGGACGTGCCTCAGTGCACTAAGGAGGCACTTCAGTGGCTCTTTCGAGCCCCGAAACCTTAACCGGAGCCGTTTCGGACCATTTTTCGAGTCCTATGTTATATCTTTTAGCTGTAGATTAATTAAATTAAGTAGAATTGTGATTTTAAGCTAGTGTTATTATGATTTTATGTTTGAATGTTAAAAGGAACCTCAACCCCAGCCGTAGAGCATAGCGCAGCCCCTCCAAAATAGAATTGTCAGTTGTCTTATCAAGTGAGTGAATACTAGTATAACACTAGTTTTGAAATTAATATATGTATATATATTTATGTTTTATAAATGATCGATGTTTAATGATTTCCTTATACATTATTTGCTATTTTGTATTTTTTAATTATCCGGACACTACTAGAATGCATCGATTTACTGACGGAAAGTAGCTACAGACTATTTTTTGTCGCTAATTACTAACGGATCTATGTTTAATGATGGATTGCCGACGGAAAAAAAGTTTAGTTGGAAAAATACTAAACAATTTAGGTGCCAATAATTGGCGGCTAAATTAGCGATGGATATGTAATCCGTCTTTAATCCGTCGCTAATTTACATTTAAAAATACTGTTGAATGTGATTTTATTAGCGACAGCGATAGATATAAAAATCTGTCGCCAAATAGCGACCAATTATTATATCCGTCGCTATTTGGCGACAAATTTTTATGTCCATCGCTAATTTAGCGACTGGTATTTTTAACCGTCGCTAAATTAGTGACGGATAATTTTATCAGTCGCTATTTAATGATGCATATTTAATCCGTCGCTAAATAGAGATGGATTTAGCTACGGATTACAATCCGTCGTTAATTAGCGAAATTATTAAAAAAATAGATGAAGCCCTATCACAGCCGAACCTCTTCTTCTCCTCTTCTTTTTATAGCCAAACCTCACCTCTCCCCACCGCAGCCTTCTCCCCCTCAAAGCCGTCAACCTCTTCTCCTCCAGTAGTGGACCGACTGGCGTCGCCTGCCTTTTCTCCATCGTCGCTTGCCTTTTCTCCATCGTCTCCCTCAAGTCCACGCCTCTTGTCTTCTCCTCTTCTCCATCTTCAGCCGTCGGCGCCCTCAAGTGGTGGACCGACGAGTAAGTTACAATTTGCTTACTCTTTTTCATTTTGTTTTTTTTCGACAGATTAAAAAAAATAGATTGCATTTGATGTTTATTTATTTGGTTGATTTATTCACTGAATAATACGAAATTTATGTGAGTGTTTGATATAAACATTTTTGATTTTTTTATATGGATGTTATGGAATTTTTATTATTTAATTCTTTTATTAAATTAATTCTTGATGTGCTAATAATACAATTTTATTTTTCAATATTTGAATGCCCAAAATCATATAATCCATGCTAATTTATATAAAAAAATATAATATTATTTTTATTTTAAACTACTTAAATTTTAAATTTATTTTTTTATGTAATTGAAATTTTAAAAGTTATAAGAATTAAATATTAATAAAATTTATAAAACAAAGAAAATAAATTAATTAATGATAGTGAAATGAAAAAAAAAATTGAATTTTGCAAAATAGAGACTTGCATTGGTTGGAATTAAGGAAGTGGAAAAGTTAAGAGGAATTAATAATTAATTATTAAAATTTTAGCTCGAACTAATAAAGTTTCAAAGTTTTGAAGTGTTGAACTCAATTTATAGCTAAAACTAAAGTAAAGTTAGAAATTTTGGCCAAAAAATTATAAATGTATAGATTTTTTTTTTTTGTAATTTGTATTTTAAATGTCTAGCCTCGAGAACTATTTCTAACTCATTGACTTAGAAATAGAAGGTAAGAGTTGGTTGGGAGGTGTTGTCATGCCTTATCTTCTGATCAACTACTAATACTCAATTAAATCCTTTAATACTAATTTCTTAATACACATACTAAGCTTTTAAGGTTGTAATGAATACACTTAATATAATATAAAAACCTGTACAATTTAAAACCTTCATTCATAACTTGGGTACCTTTGCTAATGAACTCATCTCAAATCAGATAACGAAATAACATCACTTGGATAATATTTTTCTTACAAATTTCTATGCTGCTTATCATTGATTAATAAATAATCAATATTGCAAATAAATTCAGATGGCAAGATAATTACTTAGCAATACACCTACATCATATATAACATAAAGCACCATAGTGCTAACCAAGTAACTATCCTTCATATCATAATATATACATCATCAGAAATATATACAATAAGAGTAATAGATGCTAATACAAATAATACAGAGGTACAACATCATTTGTCCTAGCATCTAACTCTAGAATCTCGGATCTCTGTCCGGCATAAGATGATGGTGGTGATAATAGTAGTAGCAGCACATATTCAGGCCCAAAACCCTCAGCAAATACAACTTACCCATTGGCTCAAAGATAACTCTGGTGACACGCACATGAGGGTGTGGAAATGGCTGAAAGTAAAAAGCCAAAAATAATGCATCCACAAGACTGCATCACACCCAAGTGAGGGTGACCTGGACATCCAGCGAGGTAGCATAGTAAATGTGGAAAATAGTACAAACACTATCCTCATGCTCCTCTCGCACGGATGAGACTCGTGCATCAGCTCCTATGGGCAGGACAGTAACCTTAAACACTAACTCAGCATCTGAATCATGGCATACAATGTACCGTGCTCATGTCTCCGCTGGGGTAACCTCATAGACTATGGTAGCCCACTCCACAGCCATACTGATATGCTAGGCTATAACTAAGCTATGAAAAATATTTTAAAAATAGTGGTGAGTAATTCCGAAAGAAATTACTCAGTGAATAGCTAGTACAACTTTAAAAATAAAAGCATTTATCTAAAACATGTTGAATTCCAAATGCAACAGTCTTTTAAAAACTGATAAATACTCACAAGTATATAGCTTCATCAAGATGAATCTTTTTATAATAAACCTTCTTTTCACAAAAGCATTTGGCAAAAGATTCTCATTACATGAGAAAGAATTAAATATTTTTAATAATAATACAATTCTAAATATAATCAAGAATATAAAATTCTTTTTTCTAAAATAAAGTTCAAGGCATTTTAAATCATCATAATAAATCCTTAACTTCTTTTAAAGGTTTATCAATAACAAATCCCAACAATTTGGGATCTAAATGCTTATTTTTATCAAAATATAAAAATCCGTAAAATCTCCCAAGAGTTCACAACTCAATGTTAACAGGCTTTATTCCACAATTATAACTAATACAAATAAAATCTCATAATAGATATTGGTTACCATAATCAAATTGCATACTGGTTTATTATTAATTTTCCATATCAATTGCTATTAGAGTTGAGAGTTTCAATCATTTCCATACTCAGCATTATTGTTATTCATATAATTCACTATTGATAATTCATATCATTATCTCATAATAGATAATTCTCAACCCTTTCCCGAAGGAACAATAATATACAACAACTCTCGCTCACATCATCTCAACTTTCTTTTCATGGCTTATACAAGCCAAATCACATATTCATTTTCAATATTATTGTATACAAACATATAAACTACAAAGATTCACCCCAAAGGTACCTCTGAATCCCTGCGTTATCCCAAAGACAGTTATCAATTGAGTGGCTAGCTCATCTTTCCCAACTCATCCCATATACATATACTTATATACTCATACATATAAATTCTAATTTATTTATATATAAATCATTGTAAGGCTTATGCATTATTCATGTTCTTTGCAAAGGCATACTCTGCCAGTTTTGATGTTCTTTATCAATTATTTATAACAATTTATTCTCTTTGTCTGAGACTCCACAATACATGGCATTTCAGGTATCTTTTAATCATTAATACAGACTTATCAATGATTATAAAACATTATCCAAATCTTAAGGATTAAACTCATTTTCTAATGTTTCAAATGTTCTGGAATATTTTTCTATTGTTCGGTTTACGGTTATGCTTCAATCGAACTAAAAATAAACGAATTCGGGTGCAGTTCAGGGTGCAGAGGCGCGGACTCTGCGCATGGGTGCCGACTTTGCATGCAGAGGCATCGACTTCTCGAGCGGAGGCGCCAACTTTGTGAGCGGAGGCGCCGACCTCTCATCGCGGAGGCGCCGCTGTCCCTCCGGAGGCATCCCGTCTTCTCCTATCGCAAAAGTGCTAACTTATATCGCGGAGGCACCGGCCAGCATAGCAGAGGCGCCAACCAGCATAGCGGAGGTGCCGTCTCAACATAGAGGCACTGACCTTGCACCATCTGGTTTGATAGTAGCAGTAGATATCCAATAAAAATTCAAATTTCCAATACCCAAAAGCTCAGAATTTACATAAACAATAATCTTGAACACATATACAACATGTATACATCATAAATTGGTCTAAATCTCACATTTAAATATCAATTTCATATACTTAAATTCAAATTCAAATCAAATAAACTTAAAACTAAAAACTCAAGTTAAATGTGCCACTTACATATTTCTCCAGCAGATTTCCTAGTGTTTCTTCTCCTTTCGAAATCTGAATTTTTTCTTAGCTTCAGAACACTTGCTTTCTCTTCTTTCTCTTCACTTTTTCTTCTTCTGCCCTTTCCATCTTCTTCTCCTTTTTTCTCTACTTCCACCATACTTTTCTTTGTAGAGAGCTAACAACTCTCTTCATTTTTCTCCATTTCACTCCCTATTCCTTTCTTTCTTTCCTTATTACTCCCTTTGCCTTCTTTTGTTTCAAATACATCAAATCTTCTCTTCAATTTCATTCTTTAAACTTTATTCACTTTATATAATATAAATCAACATTATTCTTATTATTTCTCACATCAATAATACATTAACTCTTAACAACTTGAATTAAATACCACATGATCAACCTTTATTTAATATCAACTTAACATAATATAATTAATCTCTTAATCATCCATTCAAAATAATGACAACTAACTCTAATTAATATTTGTTTAATATAAATAAATATTTCTTAATTATTATTAATTCAATTTAATCCGGTTCAAGGATTTTCTCCCACTACAAGAAATTTCATCCTCGAAATTTGTACAAGTATAAAATAATTATACAAGTCCTGGGTATCTATGCCTCATATCCTCTTCTCGCTCCCATATAGCTTCTTCTTGAGAGTGATTCTTCCATAACACCTTGATTAAAGGAATAACCTTGCTCCTCAACACTTTTCATTTTCTAGCCAAAATTGCTATGGGTGCTTCTTCATAACTTAAATTCTCTTTTAACACCACAGGTTGTTCTTTCAAAATATGTGTGAGACCCGCAACACGTGGCCTCTAATAAACCCATACACGTGTCCAAATTAGAAAAAATTAAAAATTCCTTCAAGGACATAAATTCATGTCATGCACATTCACACATGCCTCTTGCATAAATAGTATTCATACACATAAATGGCACAACTCTTTTTCATTCAAAACATTAATTTATATATATATCCTCTTCCCATACTATCCTTG
>CATIWO010527233.1:0-15733 GCA_949673435.1 Macaranga tanarius | reverse complement strand
CGGGAAGTTATTTTCCAAGACTTGAATGCTTATCAAATATAAAGAGAGAGAAAAAATAAAAAATAATGTTACCATTTATATGTAATATTGTATAATCAAACATAAAAAAAAAAATATTATATTTTTCTGGAAAATATTTTTTTTGGAAAATATTTTCCGTAAACAAACGGAGTCTAATGGTTTAACACTCTACTAAATTTTTTAGGAAAAATATTTCACAACAAAAAAAAATTATATTTAAATTTTCAATAGATTAATTTTCTTTTATTGAATATAGCTTCGCAAAGTACAAATAAAAATTTAATCACATATTCAATATGATATAAGAATATCTTATATTTACACTCAAAAGAAGAATTTATAAGTTTCACATGTAGAAGACTCGTAGAGATCACAAAGTTTCATTTGATCAGCTTATTTTTTATATATATATTTATGTGACATTAAATTTGTATATTTATCAACGGAACTATAAGATTATCAAGAGATTTCAACTCAATTTATTATTATTATTGTTATTATCATATTAAAACTCACCTTAGAGAAATTAGTCTATTTGAGTTTTAAGTTCGAGTATTTTTTTTCTTTTTTTTTTTTAAATCAAAAGAAAATTCAAATAATATGCAAACAAATAAATTTATTTGTTTCAGATGTATATTTTATTTATATATTATATTGTATTATATATGAGTGACACATATTTATAAATATTAGATAATTAAGATATATACTTTACACTTAAATATTATAGCTAATACAATATTACAAGATTATACACATTAGCTAACTATTTTGTGGTAAACAAAGAAAGTTGAAGCATACAAGAACCTGCAAGAAGCCAGTTCAAACAATCAAGAACTTGTAGCTTGCACACACGGAAGCTAAGTGATATATTTTTCAACATTAATTATTGATAAAAGTACTTAACAGTATAAGTTTAAAAAAACATTTGAATGATGCATGCCTACTTAGCCATTAATTATGGTTCTTTTCAATGTAGTTGCTCTTTTTTGTTTTAAGCAATGTAGTTGCGCTCTCTTCATGATGTTTCCCATTCTTTAATAGTTGAAGATGACTTAAATGGTGGATGAGTATTAGATCAATTGGTCTAAAGGAGACGTATGTATAATTTATAAAATTTTTTGAAATAAAATTTGAATAATTTTTATGGATATAATTTATATTGTTTTATATGTGCGTGACAGAGATAGCTTTGATAGCTTTTTACAGCATTGATAGCTTTCTTTCTTCCTGCACTATTCATTGTCTCTTTCCTTTTGCTTTTTCAAAGCTGGGTGGTTTTTGGTCCTTCCAGATCTTTTTTTTTTCTTGTACTTTTGAGTTGTGTCTTTATTATTCTTGCTATTTTTTCGTTTTTTCTTGTGTGTTTTGTTGGTGTTTTCTACAGTGTTTTGTGGTTGTTTTGCTGGAGATCCATCTTCTCAGACCAAATCCGGCTATGGAGGAGTCCTCTTCTTGTGGCAGAGCTTCTGATGCCATTGATGTGAAAGAGTTCAATCCATCCAAGTCAGGATCCATGACTCTGTCGATCTGAAAATGTAGTTGGGTTTCAAGATCAAAAGCTTCAGATGTGAAAGAGTCTTCTCCCTTCTCTGTGTCCTCTGTGTTTGTTGGTTTTGATGGGTTTAATGCTCAACTCTGCAGCTGTTCTAGATGATGGGAGCAACTATTTTTCAGTCCCGAGAGGCTTTTTGTCAATCCTATATAGCCAACCTGCAGAGCATGAAAGGTCACACAATCGAAATGATCAGGAAGGCAAAGCTGAACTAACAAGCTTTATAGTTTTTTCTTTTGTTTCTGTTAGTTTCTCTGTTTTTTGGTTTCGGTTAGTAGTTTAGGCTAAAGCCATTCTTCTATTTTTCTTGGTAGTGTTTCACTTCCTATCCAAAGTCATTTGCTGTGCTATGACTTTAAGTGGTTTTTAGGACTGAGAACCCCTATGTTTGGGATTGAGTACTTATGGAGTTAGTTCTTTAGTTCCTGTTGTGTAGGCAGTTCATAGAGCATAAACCCTTGGCTGGTTTTGTGTTCTTGCTGGACTTTGTATTTCTTTGAATGAATGAATGATATTCATCTTGACCAAAAAAAAAAAATGTGCATGACACACACATATGTTAATAATTAACAATTGTAATTTCTATAAAAATAGATTAATAATGCAACATGAGACTACATAAAAAAAATTACATATTACTATAATTTTTATCTCTTACACAACCATAAAATATTTTACGAATAAACTAGTCCGTGATTGAAAAATAAAATTGACCAAGCTATATAAATCATATAATTTATTTTTAAATTAGTTAAAATGGTTTAATTCTCCACCATAAGAAAAGAGAGTCAGAAAAATAGTCTATTGAATTTTGATTTTCATATACGATGTTTACATCTTTTATATTGGTTGAACAAAAAATGTATAGCTCATCTTAAACAAGTAATCGACATCTATTTTAATAATTAAAGCTAGAGAGAGTGAGATAAATGATCATTTCAAGCTCAAATTTTATGGCTGTAACAGGCTCTTACTGGATCACATGTTTCTTTCGAATTAATTGCTCCTCAAATGGATCAACATATTAATTGTGTTTTTTTTTTCTCATTATTTAATGTCATCCAATGATTAATTCTTGACGTATTTTCCTCTCAATAAAAGATTCTTCATGGGTTTAGAAGAAATTGAATTGTTCATTTCAATTATTTTCTTAAAATTAGCAAAAATTATGCAATATAAATATTTCTTCTTCTGATGTTTTGATCAATAAATTTTTGTTATGGTATGGAGCCCTTTTTTAAATTGTGAAATAGTTAGATGTCAATAAAAATTGTAACATCATAAAAATTATTAAAAAAAAAACATCATAAGTCCTGTGAAAGACGTTAAATGTAAGGCAGATATCATTTTTTATCCAAAAGTTTAAGACGTTATCTTTCTTATGTATATACATTTCGCACTTCTCACAAATTTCTATTCATGCATGATCCCAGCAAATATAAAAGCATACCAGGGGGAAAAAAAAAGAACTATATTATTACATGTTGTATCCTATAACATTATTTGATTTTGGATGTAACAATTTTCAGGCAAATGTGTATTTGTCACATACAACAAATAACATAAGCACTCACATGAAAGTATAGGCCAAAAAAGAGCAAACAAAAGGTGAAATAAATAAGTAAAAAACAATAGATGAAAAATTGAAATATCTCAAGCCACTTATTATGGTTCTTTACTAATTAATAATTGTAATATTTCTTAATTATTTGTATTTGCTTGGCCAAATCTTATGGGATTAATTTATGGCTTATAATATATTGAAAGAGTGATTTTTATATCAGCTACATGTTTTATTTTTGTTCCAAGTTGCATCAGAATACAACGTTAAGTAATTATTGGAATCGTAAGATATTGAAGGGCACATGTAATGATCAATAAAACTGTTAGAAACACTGCAATTTGTGGCAGTATTTGATTAGATTAGCACACCACTGAAACAGCTGTGATTATCATTTCCAACTACTACTATTAGCTTTTAGTATTTCTAATTAATCTATGTTTCTTAAAAGAAAAAAAAAATATTATGTAACCATATTTTGTTTGGTGCAAAGCATTCGACTCACGAAAAATAATAATAAAATAAAACAGGCGAAGACAACCAAGAGCAATAGTAAATTATAACATGAGAATGAATGCTAGTTGATGATGCCATAATCTCATATTAGTTTGGAGATAAGGACTGAGATCTTTATAAATTTAAGATTTCTTCATTTTGCCAACATATTGTTTTTTATAAAGGGTAAAATTATGATATCCATAAGTCGAACCGAATTAAAATGGATATTTTTTTATAAATCGAATCTATATTAAAATGGATAATTTTTTATAAATTGAATCTATAATATGAATTAAAATGGTAATTTTTTATAAATCGAATCTATAATATGATGGATATGAGCTAACATCATTAGTGATGTCGTATGTTATTGTGAGAACGAGACCATACTCTTTATGTAAAACCCTTTAAAAAAATTGAGTCCGCCAAATTGAATATGAACTATCATCATGAGTTTACGAAAAACAAAACCATATCCTCTATTCAAGACCTCTTGTAAAAAAGAAATTGAAGAATCAATATACCATTTCACTTTATAGATTATTGTTCAGAATAAATATGTCAATGCATTCTTTACTCGATAAATATTAATCCACCAGTTTGTGTTTGTGACGATTCTATCATATATCTATAATAAAAGGTCCATTTCATATTTTGTTAAAAAAATTAATTTTAATATTTAACTGAATTTAAGATATTTTCTCTAAGTCATATAGTAAAATTTTAATTATTTTTTATTTTAATAGAATATAAACTTTTTTCGCATTTCAGAAATAGAATCATAATTTTATTATGTCTGATATCATACAAAATAAAAAGATTAAAAAATTAAATTTATGCCTTTATTTAACTTTTAACATATTTCTATCAAATTAAATATGTAATTACTGAATAATTTGCTCGAGTTTCAGATATCAAATATTATAAAAATTTCAAATAAAAAAATACAAGAACATGAGAAAAATAATATACAACTAAAAAGAATTCATTTTATGTTCTTATTTTGTGTCCATAATCGATAGGTCAGGGCTCGATGAATTGAGAGATTGATTGATAACTTATATTGAACAATGAAGATAAGGGATCTATTCAGAGCATTCTTTGGCATTTTTAATTCATTTCAATTTCTAAAGTTCCACTTGTCACTTGCAAACTTTTCATTAAGCAACTTTCAATTAATGTCGATTTTTTCACTTACTCAATTATCAGTTTTTAATCAAGTACCTAGCTACCCATATTTCTCGACCTCACACTTTCAATGTAAGCATCACTTAAAAAAAATTAGTGATTGAAATTTTTGTCACTAAATTATAATAGATTCATGATAAAAAAAATAGATTAGCGACAGATTAATAATGGAAATTTCGATCCCTAATCTATAATTTTCCTATAGTACACGTGATGGCTGACCAATCAATTTTTGTTCTAAAAAAAAAAAAAAACAATTTAAGGCCTTACTAGCTAAATTGCCTCCATTGATATATGCACAAATAGGGTTACGAGTTTATACCCAAAACTTTATCTCAATTGTTTCAAAAAAATTCATAATTTTTTTGCGAAAGTATATAGAAAGTTTCATGTGATCATCTTTCTTTATTCTCTATTTTTTTTGTTAAATTTTATATGTAATGCTTTTGATATATATACTTTTTTAAAAGAAAACAATGAAAACCTCTTGAGGTTTCTCCATAAAAATATTTCGTTCCCTCATACTTTGAATCAACAAAAAAAACATATTTCTGAAGAAATAAATTAGTGATATGCAATGAAATATTTGAAAGACTAAGATTGAATTGTATTATAGAATTTTATGAACCATCATACGATTTAATTAAAAAATTTAATCATTAAATTGTAAAATATATTATTTGATAACCAAAATTAACTCTATACCTGGAGAATGAAAAATAAAAAGAAAAAATAATTTAAAAAATCATATCATATGAGTCTAATGAAAAATAAATATTATTTCCCTTCTCCTCTCTCTACTTTTTCTTTCACTCTTCCAAACATGAAAAACAATAAAATGCTTTTTTTTTATTTATTTTTTTCACTTTTGTATTCCATCTACTCTCGTTTAATAAATCTTAGAATTAAAAATAATTATTATTTGCAAATAAAAGATATTCAAAATATTCTAGATTAACTTTTATTCATTAGTTACTCTTTATTTTATTATGTATTTTTCATTTATATCAAAAAAAAAAAAAAAGTTAATCAATCAAAGCATGTCGAAAATAATGCTTAAAAAATTTAAATCAGTCGAAGCGTGTCGACAATAATTGTTTTCTCTATTGAAATTGTAATAGAGATTGATATGTATATATTTGACATACGTAACTCTCTTATTGCAAATGTCAAGTATGGTGTGCTTAGATAGAGTTGAATAATACCATTGGATACAAATTATTTAGTTTTCCATTTCATGAAGTAATATGCAAGATGGGTTATCACAAAAATTTAGCTTATAAATTTGTGGCAGACAGAGAAAATTAAGTTGATGCATACGACTGATAATTCAGTTTTTTTTTAATCGAGGATTAAATTTTAGCATACTATAATGCTAGGTGATATTTTTCCACATTTATTAAATTATTTAAAAGAATACTTATACTAGAATAATGGATAAATTAACATTTCAATGGTGTATCTCCCTACTTAGCCATCATTGTTATTTTATTTTTGATATTAGACCTTCATGATGCTTCTATTCTTCAAACTTTAAGGATGAAATTCAATACTAATTAATGTGATAGCAATTATTAATATTTCATATATTCTAATGATTTTATTTTTAAAGAGTGGTGAACCATGTATTATATTTTTGTTAATATTTATTTTTTTTTGATACAAGAAGTATGAATAAAAGAATATTAAAATTTTATCTTTTACATTATAATCAGTTACAACAGTTGATTATTGACTTTTTATTAGATTATAAAAAATAATTTTAACTAGTTTTCACATAAACTAAAATAAAAATTAATTTAAAAAACACAATCCAATTAACTAATGCAGGTTGAGTTGAGCATCAGTAACAAGTCTTGATCAACCTCATGAATGATTTAGTAATTAAATTGATCATTTGCAAATAAATTACACAAAGTTATTAAATTAATGCTCCTAATCAAATATATTATAATGGTCTAAAGTATATATCACTTCTTAAATAAGTAATTAAGACATAATTTAATGATTAAAGCCAGAAAGAGTGACAAATGATCCTTTAAAATCTCAAATTTGTGGCTATCGGGCTCTTATTTGGATTGATTAGTTCACATATTCCTTTCAACTTGCCTTAAGTTGGACCCTATCTTTATATTAAATAATTTATAGTGATTATTAATTATTATTTTATTATATTGTGTCATCAAGATTCTTGATTCATTTTCTTCTGAAATCCTGATGCTTTTCGCCCGCAAGCGCACAAATCACACGTAGTATAAATTCATCATCCCACAGAAATTAAAAAATTAACTACCGAATTATCTTTAGTTAATTATTTATTTAGACAATAAAAAACAATTCAATAAGCAAAAATCAAACAAAAGCAAATAATAAAATTAAAATTTAACTAAACAATTCTATTTAGTGTTGCTCAGTGACGTAGCGAAAACTTATAAATAAATAATTTGTTGATTCACGCACAAATGTTAGAAATTAATCTTCTATAACCTGTTCAATCTAGGATTATCAGTAAATAGGCATCAAATTCGTTGATTCTAAAAGAATACCGAAATTTGGAGAGAAAGTAGTAACTCTGTATTAAAATTTATCAAAAACTGACTCCAAATATAAATAGGACAAATATATAATATTCACCAAATGCAACCTTAAAAAGAAAATGCCTAATTGAAGCCCAATAAAGTGATAAAGAAACAATCCAACAAAATATATATATAAAAAAAGACGGTTAAACATAAAATGAACACAAAACTTCAAAGCCTCCAAAACAGCTTCAAACGATCGAAGTTGAGCCTAAAAATTGGTTGCGAAAGGTAAACCCAGTTGTGCTTATAGATCTCTAAACGAGCTTCGATTTAATATGATATAGGCCCCATAACTCATCCAGAATCAAAAGTTATGACATTTAAAACACCATTGCGCACGTTTTTACTATCTAACTGCTCAATAAACTATAAAGTTAGGTGGTCCGCACCAGTTAGAGTTTTTACTGTGGTTTAATTTCAACATCAATTTCTTAATTATTCTACAAATCCCATTCGAAACTCAAATTATTTGCATTCACACAAAGAACTATGAAACTCTCTCTCAAACAATCTCATAATTATTTGAATTCAAGTGATCAATTAAACTATAAGCTTTCACCATATTAATTAACCACTTGATCCAATTTAAGTACATGATCCTTTATGTAATATTAGTTAGTTAATTGTCTCTCAACATATTAGTAGTTAATAGATTATTGTTCATTCCATAATAAAATCTATCTCTCAATTAAAGCTTATTACCAAATTCATTTCTTTAGGTGATCAAGCTAAAGAATGATTTAAGCTCAACAACAATCGAAATCAAGCAATGAATGATCAAAGGAATCAAACTATTAAGCCCTACATTGAATCGAATTTTAAAAACACTGACTACAAATTACTTAACCACTTATATTGAAGAAAGCAAGAACATTACAAGTAAAAGATCCACACATCAACAACATGATAACAATAAATGTAAAAGAATCCCTTTTATTACTCCTTCAAAAGTTGCTGACAATCTTCTGTTTCTAAGTTCAATTTCTTTTTCAATTAAAAGTGAATGAAAAATTCTATACTAAGAACTAAGTACTCATGAAAAGGAAAAGAAATTTAACTATCCAAACTTTGAGGAAAAAGTGAATAATGAATTTTTTTTCCCTTTTCGTGACTCTATTCAGCTTAAACTAACTCGCTCTTTATTCTCAAAATATTTGAAAATTAAAAAGATTTTCTTATCTCCATTCATTTGTGCCTTTCAAACTTAAAATTTGATGTTCAGTTGTCAACGCACAGCTGTGTATTGCTCCACTATGCCAATCACAATATCCAATATAGTTGTGTTTTCTTGCATGCAAAATTGTGTGACCTGCTCTTCTAGAACTTGAGAAAATGCATCCATGCAGGCACAGCTGTGTTAAACATGCACACATCTGTGCCTGAATTACTTCTATGATATTTTAAAAATCTTGGCTTTTGGCACAACTGTGTTAAATAACACGCACAACTGTGCAACTGCAACTTAAGGAACTAAAAAAGTACACGATATCAGGCACAACTGTGTGTCTAATATGCACAGTTGACAGTTGTGCAACTTTACCATTCTGGAACTTGGAGAGTGCATTTGTTCAAGTACAACTGTGTCTCCCTCTTCACATAGCTGTGCACCATCTTCCTCTCTGAACTTCAACTTCTATCTTCAGGCACAGTTGTGTCAAGCAACACAACAACTGTGTTGACTTCAAGTTCACATCTTCCAAGCTTTGATCCACTTGAATACTCAATCTTTGAGCTTCTTAACTTTTAGTCTCTTCTCAACTGTGGTCCATTGTTACCTCTAGACACATGAAACACAAATAAGTAAAATCCACAAACAAATAACTTAAAAATAAGAATGCAAACACTTTCCTAAAAATATAATTGTATGTATATATATATATATATATATAACCCCAAGGGGAGCACCCCTTAGGGATTGAACCTAAGACTAGGTCCCAAAACCTCAGCCTTGGCTTTATTATTTTTACATAGCTTGATATTTATAGCTTGGTATATATGTTTGTAATAATAATAATAATAATAATAATTTGTAATAGTTTGTAACAATTATAATATCAGTGTCGATATCTACTAACATTGTTGTAAGTTCTCTATGATGTGTTTGTATAATATGTACCCATTCAAAAAAAATCTAAAAATAAACATATCAAATTCATTAAACACTAAAAATCCAATAAGACAAATGCAACCATACAAAAAGACAATCTCATCAAACTTTTATGCCAAATTAAAACAAAAAGGGGGCTTGAAGGTGGAAATTGAATTACAATTCATGTCAATAAATATCTATTGGCACTAATGATTTTTAATTGAATATTTTTCTCAATCAGTAGTTCTTACTTATTTCTATTTGCCTAGTCAATATCAGATGGGACTAACTCATAATTAATTTATTTACATTTTACTTTTATACCAAATTAAAGTAATAATTGATTTTTGTTAAATAAAGTAATTTAAAATAACAATTATTTTAATTCTAATTTACTATATCTGTTTTAGAAATTTTCACTAATTGATGAATTATTTGAATTTATTTTTTATTTGAACTAAATTATTCCTATTAAAATTAATCAATAAAAATTAATTTATTTAAAATCATTTTTTATATTTTATAACAAATAAACATTATTTTAAACAATAATTAGTAATTGAATAATTAAAATATTTATATTCACAATTTTAAAAAAATTATATTAGTGAAATTTAAATTAAGTAAAACCCACTTCTAAATAATAATATATGCAATAAAGATAGTAAAATTATTTTAAAACTATTTATATAACTAAAGTTAATAAAATATATTTGAAAATTAATTATTTTTTTAAATGATCATTTGATATATTAATAATAACTGTCAATAAAACTTTATCAAATATTTTCACATTTATCAATTAATAATTAATAACTACTAGCTGCTATAAATAGTTGAAAAAAGCAAACCCTTAATTTTAAGTTGCATTACTGACTGATAATTGTATAGTAATAACATTCATATGTTATATTGTCAAAAAAAAATTACCATATCTTGATTGTATGTATTAATTTTTGTACGGAAAATAATTTTTTTTTGGATGGAAAAGATTGAATCTTTCATTAATTGAAAATCAAAAGTACATCTTGACAAATAAATAATATTAATAATAGTATAATCAGGAAGTACAAAAATAAAATCTCACTCAAATCATGAAATTTCTTGAAACTATTCCTCAATCTTGTTGATAGAGCTCTTATGATGTGCAACTCGGCGATCTGTACACTCCACTCAATGGATTTGATTAGTTATAAATCAACTTTTTGGCCTTTAGGTGAGTCCGCTTGCACAAATATCAACAGGAAATTCACAATTGGGAGATAATCATATTTCATGAAAGATAAATAATTAAATCCCATAATGAATAATAACTCCATATAGGAATATTCAAAAACCCAACAAAAACATAAACGAATCAAATATCTGTATTTATTAAATAAAAAAATGAAAGAAACTAAATAAAATCTAAAAAAATAAAAAGAGACCACCGCCGATCTAAGAGATGATTGGCGGTAATCAAGAATAAAAGTTTTTAATGAAAACGAAAGAAAGAAAAAAAAGAGAGAAAATGAGATAACTAGGGTTTTCAAATGAGTTTTCACCTTTGCACGGAAAACAATTGACTGAAGAAAATTAATATAAAATTTAGACGCATTTTTAACTACTTTAATTTTTAATCTTATGCTAATTTATTCTTTGATAGGATTTACAAAATTTTTATGGATGTGGTGGTATTTATTATAAAATTAATGAAATCTTTATTAGAGATCGCGTTATTAAGAAATTCTATTTATACGTTCAATAACATTCTATTAAATGTTAATGAGTAAAGTGTAATTTCTATGACATTATAACTTACAAAACTCGTTCAATATAATTGAAAACTATTAGAAAATCAAAATTAAACATTCAATTTGATTGACAAATTTATTATTGATTAAACAATTTATTTTTTAATATAAAAAAAAACAATTTATTTTTCATCAATCAATCCATAAACCTCATATAATAATTGAAAACGATAATCATTGAAAGGAACATGATGTAACATTGTTAGCTAATATTTATAAGGTTTAGATGGCAATTTGGCATAGAAGACAATAAAGTATGGTGGTAATGATGTACTAAAAGAACAAATACTGCAATTGTATGTCCCCACTCCCTTGTAGCTATTTTCAAAATATAGTCATTTATGATGCATAGAGCCTAATTTAAGAAAGGAATTTAATACATTGCATATGGCTAAAATTCATATAATAAGGTCACAACATAATTTATATATATATATATATATATATATATATATATATATGAAAATGAGGTATACATAAAAGCAAAAAATGTTAATGATCTTTCCACATGGTTGCACATGAATGTTCTTGTCATGATCCTGGTTATTTTTTTTGAACAAGTGTCATGATCCTGGTTATTGAGTTGCTGATTTATAGCCCAATGTTTTTGAACTAAAGTGTCCTTTATATTGTAGAAAGGTGGTATAAATTTGATTATTTTGTTGGGCATATCTATATATGATAGAGTTGTTGAAATTACTGAATTAATGATGATTAAGCTAACTTTTTTTTAGTGCTATGATTAATGTTATGAATTTTTCTCAAATTTAAATATTTAAAAAGTTAAAAGAAAACTAATTAAGGTTTTTAAAATAATTAAATTTCTAACCTTGTGAGAATTATGGAGGTCTCAAGTTTGAGTCCCTACAGCTACCATATATCCACCAATATTGGTGGGAGTTATTGTCATTATGGCGAATGTTAAGGGGATGACTACCCCTATTGTGTAATCCACGGTTCATTGGGCCTCTACTGTATCGAAAAAAATATATATATATAATAGTGGTTACCATAAAAAATTACAAGTAACTTTTTAATAAAATTAACTTAACGATATATTCATTATTCTCATGATCTTTTTTAGTGATTATTTATGATTGAATTGATATATCTAAACTTGTGTTCAACCAGTTATACAAGTAGGCATTACTGTAACTAAAGAATATCTCTCTTTAAGAAAATGTTCCCTAAGTGGAGTTTTCTCTCTACTCGACTCTAGGGTTGGGTTCGGGTTTTTTTTCTTCTCGGTGAAGTTTAATTTTTTGAGTTTGATCTCGTCTTCCTATTTCCCTTTTCTTGGTGTTAATCGTTCTAGTGGGAGTAGATGGCTCAGGATCTGGAACAGTTGTTGGAGAATTTTTCTCTCACAACAGATGAAAAGGCGGTTATCGATCTTCATGAGGGTTTACCGGCAGAGGGGGCAAATAATCACCATGAAAGTTATTTGGTTAGATAGGTTGTATTAGGTAAACCATTTAATTTACGTGCTTTATTAGGTGCTTTGGAAGGAGCTTGGAATTTTTGTAAGGGATTTGAGATACAGGAGATTGGCTCTAATATGTTCGTTTGTGAGTTTTCTTCGCAAAAAGGATAGGCTAAGGGTGTTTCAAGAGGGACCTTGGCATTATGATCGTCAACTAATTATTTTTAGGGAGTTGCATGGCGAGGAGCAACCAACGGCAGTGGTTTTAACGCATTGCTCGTTTTGGGTTCGGATTTGTAATGTTCCACTTAATCGAAGAGATAGGGAATCCTTATTGAAGATTGGATCATCGTTGGGTAGTGTGATTGAGATTAATGATGCTGATGTTAACTCGTGGGGGAAGTTTGTTAGGGTTAGGGTTTCCATTAATATTTTAAAACCCCTTTGATGTGGATCTATGGTGGTCAATAACAAAGGTGATCGGGTCTAGATCTATTTCAGATATCAAAGACTCCAAACTTTTTGTTATTGGTGTGGTCTTATAGGGCATACCGAAGATGACTATGATGAGAAACCAGAGAGAATTTATGCTAATATGTGGCCGTACAGTCCATTTTTGTGAGTTTCCCCTTTCAAGAATAGATATATATTTCATGTGGTGTCTTTAAGTTCCTCAACAAAGAAGAAAGCTCACAACGCAGGCTATCCTGGTACAACTAAGCCTGTACGTCCGGCATTATTGGAGGGTAGCAATGATAGTCAGCTGCGTGGATATGACTCAACTAGTGCGGAATTCTCAACCTCAGCCATGCATAGCGATTTGGCAGCAAGTTCGATACCTTCTAAAGGTAAACAGCTGATGCTCTCTAATCCACATGAACCGATAATGACTCCTCATAAAGATTTAGGTCCACTACTTCAAACTGAGTCTCATCAGAATGAAGGGCCGATGGATGAATGTCATGTGGATAGGTAAGTGCAATCGAGATAGCAGGGATTGAGTGTGGAGGGGCAGCTGGTAGTGGTCTCTCAGGTTGGGCAGTAAACTAAGCAGAATTCTGGGTGGTGTGAGTCCTCAAAGGTGTCACCAGATATGGAAGGCCATATTTTTGGTCTGAAACGCAATTAGGAGGCAAATATGGACATGGGGGAGCTTCATGGGGTTAATTTTTCTCAATTTTAAGATTCAATGATAAAGGTGAAGAAATTGAAGCAGGTGGCAATTGACGTTACCGGTTGTAAGGCAGAGGCTGCTGGGTAGCCCTGCCGAGCATTATGAAGCTTCTTAGTTGGAACGTTCGGGGGTTAGGGAATCCTTGGACGTTCAAAGGGTTCCGGTTTTTAATGCATTCTCAAAAACCAGATTTAATTTTTTTAATGGAAACTCAGTTGAATAGTAATAAATGTGATCATTTTAGGTTCTTTTTTCATGATTTTTATTATTTTCACATAGCAGATGTTGGTATGTCAGGTGGCCTTATACTTTTCTAGCGGAAGAATCTGAATGTTTTTATTATAGACTTCTCCCTCCATCATATTTCCTTTAATGTGTCTTCTAATCAGTCCTCTCCTTTGTGGTATGGGATTGGTGTCTATAGTTGGCCTGAAGCTCAGCTCAAGTATAAAACTTGGGCACTTCTTGATCAGGTTTGTGCTAGAAGCGCTCTCCCACTTCTATGCTTCAGTGATTTTAATGAAATTCTATCTATTTCAAAAAAAAGTGGTGGACGAAGAAACTCTTCTTTATCTATGGAGTCCTTTCGATAATTCTTGGATTCTCACCAGCTTTGTGACTTTAGTTTCTCGGGTAGCCCTTTCATTTGGTCTAATGGTAGGTAGGGAGATGCTTTGATCAGGGAGCGATTGGATCATTTTCTTTGCTCGCCAAGTTGGGATACATTTTTTCTACAGGCTAAAGTCTCTTATTTGGTTCGTTTAGCTTCTGATCATATGACTGTGCTATTGATGACCGATTGTCACTTGGTGATGCCAGTTTCTTCTAAAAGGACATTTTGGTTTGAGGTATTGCGGACTCACGATGAAAATTATTCTCTGGTCATTCGAAAGGGGTTGAACGATGATGGTATCCAGGCTGGGTCTGCTTTAGTGCTGGTTAAAATCAATAGGAGTGCGGCTAGGCTCCGACGATGGCATAAATCTACTTATGCGACCCTCCCTAAACAAATTTGGGTAGCTTCTGCTCAGCTTCAGGAGATGCAACAATGTCAGTCGGGCTCTTCTACCTCTTTGGAACAATCTCAGCTTCACAAGGATGTCATGGATCTTCTTAAAAAAGAGGAGATATATTGGAAATAGCGGTCTCGTGTGTTATGGTTATCTGAAGGAGATAGAAATACTAATTTTTTTCATCGGAAGGCCTCTACTAGACGAAAAATAAACTTTTTACATAGATTGCGGGATGATGCGAATGGATGGCAGAAAGGGCATGAAGGCATTTCCCGTATGGTGCTCTCTTATTTTTTGGATATTTTTTCTACATCCAATCCGTCGGATATTAATGCGATACTAGAAGAGGTTATGAGATCTCTGTCTGGTGATGAGGTTGATAGTCTGTCTGCTCCTTTTTATGCTGAGGAAGTCACTACTGCCCTTCATTAAATGCATCCTAATAAAGCTCCTGGTCCAGATGGGATGTGACGCAGCGTGTAGCGCGATAATCAAACACGTTGATTATAAAAGAGGAACCACAATCTCAATCCAGAGAAAAGAGTTAAGCAAAATAGCTTTTAATTGATAAAAATTGAATAATAAAATCACAACCCTAACATAGCTATTTATAGTGTAAGCTATCAATTCTAGTTAGAATCCTAATTAAACTAGAAAACTAGAATAATGATAAAATAAAACTCTAGATAATTATTCCTAATTAATCTATAAAACTAAAATAAAAATTCTAAATAAATATATAATTATCTCTAATTAGATAAATATATAATTATTTCTAATTAACTAATTATCCTAAAAAGAAAATCAAATTAAATATTGTCCTCGTCAAAGAGTTT